>VKOC01022722.1:0-13158 GCA_009364415.1 Spea multiplicata | reverse complement strand
GACAATCCATACTTAGCTCAGATGTTTTGCTTTGTTTTTTGAGTTAAGAGTACGATAGTAAACCACGGGGAGGGCCTGTGTACAATAACAGCCTCAATGGAGATGCAAGAAAAGAGAGGAGTAGCCTTAATGATTAAAGAATCTTTAAATTGTAAAATTATCCATCAAGAAATAGATAAATAAGCGAGATTCATAATAATGGTATGCGAATTAGATAATACTATTTATACATTGGTCAACGTATACGCTCCCAATGATTCACCAGTAGTATTCTTAGAAGCGCTAATTAACAAAGAAGAGAAGATTAAACACGGCATTCTGATAGTGGCAGGCGACTTTAACTGCGTACTGGACCCGGAGCGTGACAGAAAAAACTAAGAGGGGATTAAAGATAGATAAAAAATAAAGAAGAATGGCATGAGTATTTCAGTCCATATTAAACGACCTGTTATTGATAGATATCTGGAGGGTGTATCACCCATTAGAACCTATTCTTTTTCCAGGACATATTTGTCCTATTCTAGGATAGCTATGTTCCAGGGAAATAAATCCCTAGTTAACTTAGTTAAAAAGAGACTGATTAATGATATCTCATGGTCGGACCATAATATGGTCATTATGGAAATAGAACCCACAAAAATGTTAAAATCAAATAGATCAAACTGGAGAATAAATGGGACCCTATTAAAAGAAAACAAAATAGTAGACTATCTAGGGCAGGTAGCAGAAATGTCCTTTAAAGAAAACTATAATGGGTCAGTATTAGACGATATGGCATGATGTACTTTTAAATCAGTAATAAGAGGCCATTTGATTAAAATAGAACATCAAAGAAGACGGACAAGGGGCCTATCAATAGAAGAATTATATACATCTATGTATGAAGTTTCTGCTTAAAATAAGAAAACACCCACCAAGGAACTGACAGAGAAATTGGCAGAAATCAAAGAAAAAAAAATAAAATCTAGAACAAACAGTAAAGAAGCTAGAATATCTAAAAACAAAGTTGTATTATTTCGGTAACCGTGCAGGATAGGGTTAATAGAACGAAATCAAAGAGGATGGTCACTAAGATAGTGGAGGGAGGGGTCCAGCATTTAACGCCAGAGAAAATAGGTCCAGCTTTTAACAAATATTACCGCAGTTTATGATACCGAACGAGGCTAGTGCGCAAGAAATGCAGGAATCTTTTAAAGGACTTTCTCTTCCCGAGATTTCTATACAACAATTTAGGAAAGTAAATGAATTAGTGAAAAATAGATAATAGAAGTTATAACTAAAATTAAAGCAGGGAAATCCCCTGGTCCAGATGGGTTTGATGGAACATTTTATGGGATTATGAAGGATAAGATCACAAACCCATTAACATGAGTCTTTAATCAAATTATAGCTCAAGATCATATTCCTAAATAATTATTAACAGCGAGTATAGTTCCTATATTAAAACCAGGGAAAGATCCAGAGAAATTATAGGCCAATTTCCCTTTTAAACTCAAATTTAAAAATCTATTCGGCAGTGCTGGCCAATAGGATGAAGACCATGATTAATGAGTTAGTCCAACATCTCTTGAGTACTGTGATAACACCCATGCATAGGTTTGTCAGGTGGTTTGGGGGCTAATAGGCCGCATTTGGGGCATGCAAAATTCAGTTTTTCAACTTGGAATTTTGTCCTGTTTGGGACATCTTTGAAGCTGACCAATACAGTTTACTTAGTCAAACCTTTATATGTTTAAAAACTAGACACCCCAGGGTGTTTCTAATGCTGGTATTTTAACTATTTCCATGCATACATTTTACCACCAGCCTTTATCAAAGTTTGCAGTGGTTGTTTTTGGGTGTTATTTTTCCACACACATTCTACATTAGGTATGAATCTACAGCTCCTGGTATATGCCATTGCCAAACACCACCACAATATGTGTTGAGCAACATTCTTGAGTACAGTGATACAGTGATACCCCCATGCATGGGTGTGTTAGGTGGTTTGAGGTCCAAAATAGACACATTTGGGAAGTATGCATTTTTCAAATTGGGTATTACAAATGCTGGTATTTTAACTATTTCCATGCACATGTTTTACCACTAGCCTTTATGCTGTGTTCAGCAACATGTCCTGAGTACAGTGATACCCCTCATGCATGGGTTTGTTGAGGGCTAAAAGGACACATTTGGGACATGTGTATTTTTCAAATTGGAATTTTTACATGTGGTCATCCTTCCCCTATGTGTTATGTTGGACATTGTTGAACCTGGACATATATGTGTGGAAAGTAGACACCCCAGGGTATTTCAAATGCTGGCATTTTAACCTTTTCATACACTCATTTACCACCATTTACCACCAGCCTTTGTCAAAATTTGTGGTGGTATTTCTTTTGTGTGTTTTTACTACACATGTATGAATTTACCGCTCCTGTTTAGGGCTGCAACAACCAATCGATAATGAAAATCGTTACCAATGAATTTCATTATCGATTAGTTGAATCGATTTTTATTGATTATAAAACGAGGGGTTTTTCAGAGAAAATGCTCTCAAAAATACCCATTGTTTTATAATCCGTTAAAGTGACTGACAGCAGCTGCTCCTACTTACAGTTCCTCCCTGCAGTCACTGCCGATTGGCTGCAAGGGGGGACAGTGAGAAAGGACGGGACCAATTGGCAGTGACTGCAGGGAGGGACAGGGATAAAGAAAGGGGCGGGGCCAAAGTGCTGATTGGCCCCGCCCATTTCCTATACCGTCGACATGGCTCAAGAACTCACTGGTGAGTATAACATTTATATTTGGGCTGCTGAAAATTAGGGGCAGTTATAGTTGGGTGTTTAGGGTTAATTTATGGGGCAGTTATAGTTAGTGGGGTTTTTAGGGTTAATTTAAGGGCAGTTATAGTTGGGTGTTTAGGGTAAATTTAGGGGCGGTTGTTATTAAATAAAGTTAACTTAAGGTGAACTTGCCACTTTGCCCCAGAAATGGCTTATACCCCTATATGCCACTGTGCCCCATGATATGCTTTTTAACCCTCTAAATGCCACTGTGCCCCATGATATGCCTTTTGACCCCCTATGTGCCACTCTGCCTCCAGAATTGCCTTATACCTCTATATGCCACTCTTGCATTTAGGGGGTTAAAAGGCATATTATAGGGCAGAGTGGCATATAGGGAGGTATAAGGCATTCCAGGAGGCAGAGTGGCATATAGAGGGTTAAAAGGCATTTCTGGAGGCAGAGTGGCATTAAGGGGGTTAAAAAGTATTTCACATAGCACTCTGCCTCCAGAAATGCCTTATGCCCCCATTTAACACTCCCTTCCTCTCCCTCCTCCAAACTTACCGGAGCTTCTGAGTCCCCGGTGCGTAGTCTGGGCAGCGTGTAGAGCTCTACGTGATTCGCGTAGACACCACAGCAGAAGTTGAGCGGAGGAAAGGTTAAGAAGGGGTTGTCATCGCGCAGACCTTCTCCGGCTGTCAGAGATCAAGGGGGAACTCCGACCTCTGACAGCCAGGGAAGGTCTGCTGGATGGACGCAGACAACCCCAGCTGCTAACCGCACCTCCTCCCGACTGCAGCGCGTAGAACTCTACACGCTGGCCGGACTAAGCACCGGAGACTCAGAAGTACCGCTAAGTGGGGGGAGGGGACAGGAGGCTCCAGGTCTCCTGCTTCGCTGCGGGGGATCTGGATCTTAGTCTCATAGTCAGACCTATTTATAGCCGACAGATTGGCCTCGAGCTTATAAGACGGCTGCTATTTTCGTATATTTGGTTCGGAAAACCTGTCTTATAATTCCAGCAAATACGGCATATATATATATATACTTTTGACTTTATTTTTATTTACAATTTGTTGGTACTGAAGGTTCCCTCATGGTATTATCATGGGGAATTATTTTGCATGTTACCAATTTTTATTTTTATTACTATTTTTAAAACATATTTTTACCAATCACATTGTAGAAAAGCTGAGCTCTATCGGGAGCTCAGAGTTCTTTGGTGAGTGATTCGGAGATACCCTTTTGGAAACTTGCTGAATGCCTGGCCTCCTAAGTTCTTTTAAATCAGGCGTTGGTCACTATACAATGTATTGCGGACGTTGACACCTGGAGGTGCCCCCCAGCTTCCAGTCTCGGTGTTGATAAATGTGAAGACAAAAACAACCTAAATTCCACGTGTAAATCCAATGTAATAAAAATTATATTAATACTCCCCAATCAAAAGCAGCTTCCAATAACACTCTTCCTCAAAGTGTTGAACAACACAATACGACAACCATGGAGCGCATATATGTGGGGAGGAGAAAAACAACAATAGTTCAATATGTAAACACAACGAGAAAAATAAATGGGGTATCCGATTCACTCACAAACAAGCTGGACAAAGCTCGTCAAGAATTCAGTAGAATATCAGTAGAATTTAATGGCTTCTAAAATCTATAAAAACAAGGAAACTAGAAATGGTGCAGTATCATTACAAACATAGACCAGGAAGTCTGGATACACTTACAGTTGGAAGAGGCACAGCTATATAGAAATAGTGTGCAAAAACGCCATGTAAACAAAGACAGTCCCGAATCAGCTACTATGGCGGTCTGCAATACTCTCTCAATGCGTTTTGCCAATTGCTCGTTGGCTTCTTCAGGAGAAAAATCAAATGTATGTATTCATCAACGGTAATCAGTTCTGTTCGTGTTCGTTCTTCGATTTAAAGACATGGAGACTTCTGTGTTTCAGTTGCATCACGTCATCGTGTGTGTCGTATGGCTACCCGTCAACATATCGGATCGCGGTTGCCGTAATGTACGGAGTTGCGTCATCGCGTATGTCATGAAGAATGAAAAAATGCAACTGTCCTCTCTGAACATCTTGGATTCATCCGGACGTCCTTAGATCACGTTGTGCAACTCTACCGCTTGTAGTTAAAACCATATGGTACAAATTATAAAAAGAGAGATCAATTGCCTTCTCAGTCTCGATGAATAAATACACATATCCAGAACAGGAAACAAGTTTTTTTTCGGATATGCTGCTTCAAGAATTTGAAAAATTGAATCAAGAAAAAACGAAAGTTTAATATATCTAAAAAGGAACAAGAGTCTCTAAAGAAGCTGAAAGATACAAAACAAATAGTAGTTAAACCCGCTGATAAAGGTGGCGAAATAGTCATTATGGATAGGACATACTACATAAAAGAAGCGAACCGCATCTTGGGAGATGAAGTTACTTACCAAAAACTACCGGGGAATCCAACAAAACCTTTCAAACCGAGATTATGAGACTATTACAAGAAGGTAAAGATAACAAGGTCCTAAATGTACATGAATATAATTTCTTGAAAACAGACTCACCCAAGGTTGCGATATTCTATTTCTTACTAAAAATACACAAAAGTATCACTTCGCTGCTGGGGAGACCCATTATCAGTGGGATTAATTCTCTTACTAGCAACACCTCTCATTATGTAGACTCTTTTCTACAAAGATACATACGTCTTATGCCATCGTACATTCAAGACACAAAACATATACTCAATATTTTACAAAACATCCAATGGCAGCCTGATTATTTGCGGGCGACGATCGATCTGTCCTTTCTTTACACTGTTATCCCTCACAACCTAGGAATAGAGGCCATTAGAAAGGTTCTACGAAGTGACACTGATATGGACGTTTTACAAAGTCAATTTATTCTGAATTGTATAGACTTTATTCTTAAACACATTTTTTTCTGGTTTGAACATACATTTTATTTACAACTTTGTGGCACCGCCATGGGGACCAAATTTGCACCAAGCTATGCCAATTTATATGTGGCTGACTGGGAAGCCGATTCGATCTGGTCCAATAATCCGTTTGGTGCAAATTTGGTCCTCTGGCGTCGCTACATTGACGACATATTATTTGGAAGGGATCGATAAGTGAGTTAAATGATTTTTTTTAAATATGTGAATGAAAACCAACACAATTTACATCCTGTATCGATAAAAAGGAGATTAACTTTTTGGACCTCACACTTTACACACAAGATGATAAAATACAGTCTAAAACATACTTTAAGCCCACTGATGGGAATAGCTACATTGATTTTTCAAGTTGCCAGAATTTAAGGTTATAGGAATTGATGTTATCTCCCCTCATTGGAGAAGTAGAGACCTGAAACAAGAACTAGCTAGGAAAGAGACAGAGTGGATTTTTAAGTTCAAGACCCATAAGAGAGGTAGACTAAATACTGACCTTGACATACTTACGTTCATGACATAATAGACTAAGGCCAGGAATTAGTAATTCGAGAGAACGGAGAGGCGTGAGAAAGGTAAATTTGGTCAAGGAGGGCAGGTGTTTGGAGACGGCCCTCCAAGTTTCAAAAACAAAGGAAGTCGTAGGTGGTAAAGCCGGCAGAGAGGGACGTGAAGGGCCCTGCACCCACAGGAGCTGAGCTAAAGTGTAGGGAGATAAGATGGCGTTCTCCTGGTGTACCCAAGTCGGGGGGTCAGTGCGGGCATACAATGATAAAACGTGTGAGAGAGCACAGGCCGAGTAGTAAGAGGGGATATGTGGAAGCCCCAAACCTCCACGCAGTCTGGGGACCACACGAGTGCGCGCAGCCACCCTGGAGGTGGTTTTTACTTTGGTGAAGTGTACAAAAAAATTTTGAATCGTGGTCAATAAATTAGCCGGCGGGCGGACAGGGACAGTACGGAAAACATAAAGAAGTTTGGGGAGGGCTGTCATCTTGAGGGCGTTCACACGACCCAACCAGGACAGTTCATACTTCTGCCACCTAAGAATGTCTGCCCTAACACTCTGCCAGGTAGCCAAAATGTTGAGATGATTTATGTGATGAATACATTTGGGTAGTTTGATTCCCAGATAAGAGATGTGAGAACGCTGCCATGTGAAATCATAGGAAGCAAGAAGGTGAGTGCGCTCGACCGGGTCCAGATGGAAACTCATAGCTTGTGTTTTGGGTATGTTTATTTTATGGTAGGAAACAGAAGAGTATTGAGAGAAGTGGCGTTGTAGAGCAGGCAAAGATTGAGATGGGGAGGTAAGGGAGACCAAAATATCATCCGCGAAGAGACCCAAGACACATTGGGAGTGATTGGGAATGGGAAATCCCATAATTAATGGGTCGGAACGGATGGAGGCCGCCAAGGGCTCTAATGCCAAAATATAGAGTAGAGGGGATAAGGGGCATCCCTGACGTGTGCCGTTGGAGATGCCAAACGGAGATGACAGGAAACCCAGCATGGAAATGTGGGCAGAGGGGGGAAGAATAAAGTGCCATGGCCGCTCGGATAAATTCAGGGGGAAAATTAAATTTAGACATGGTAAGTTCGAGGAACCTCCAATGGAGCCTGTCAAAGGCTTTTTCCGCATCATACGATAAGAACAAACCCGGGAGTTTTTTCCTGTTGGCTTCCCATAAAACATTAATAAACTTACGGGTGTTGTCTGAGGGTTGTCTGCCTGTAACAAAGCCAACTTGGTCAGGATGGAGAAGTGACGGAAGGAAGGGAGACAAACGATTAGCTAAGATTTTGGCATATATTTTAATATCGACATTAAGGAGGGAAATAGGCCTATAACTGGAGCAAGCATCCATAGGTTTACCCGGTTTTGGTAAGGTGACAATGTGAGCTGTTAAATTCTCGCGAGGAACAACGCCAGAGGCCATGTAGGAGCGAAATAAAGTAAGTGGGGGCCGAGTGTGGGTAAAAAGGTGCGGTAATAAGTGGCCGTGTAACCATCTGGACCCGGTGCTGAGTTCTTTTTAAGTTGAGCCACCGCCCTCTCAACCTCGCCCAGCTCTATAGGAACTGCCAGAGAGGCAGAGCCTTCCAATGGGAGAGAGGGCAAGGGAATAGGGGCTAGGTAGGAGGTTATGTCAGCGTGAGAAGGATGATGGAGAGAGGTGTCGGTCTGGAGATTGTATAATTTGGCATAATAGGATGCAAAAACTTCAGTCATTTGAGAGGGGTTACTAACACGTAGACCAGAGGGTGACGTAATGTAATGCGGTCTAGAGATGGCCGTGGTGTGACGGAGTTTACGTGCTAACAAAGTATCGGCCTTGTTACCCTTGGCATAGAATTTTTGCTTAAGACGAATAAGCGAGTGAGCTGTAGTTTGTGCATTAAGGTCCGACAGCTGAAGTTTGATACGTGTGATGTCGCGCGTGAGGGAGTCCGTAGTGTGTGTGTTTTATTGAGCATATTTAGGTCGTACAACTTCCGCAGTAAGAGGAGTTTCGAGTCGGACCGTTGCTTCTTAACGTAAGAAGCTAGGCTGATAAGTCTACCACGCAGGACCGCTTTGTGAGCGTTCCATAAGGTCTCGATAGGAGTGTCAGGGAGGGCATTGTCCTGAAAATATTGTGTCAAATGTGTGTGGATTTGTGTTTTATGGCCTTCATTATGTAGGAGGGAGTCGTTCAAGCGCCAGGAGCCATGTCCGATGAAAGGAGAGTCAATTTTTAGAGTGAGCAAGACAGGGGCATGATCGGACCACGTTCATGACATAATAATATATATTTATATAAAAAAAAAATTCCACTCACCTTGCACGAAGCACTTTCCTCTCTATCGAGATTGCACTTTTTTCCCTTCTCTAATGAAATTGCACTTTAATAAATTGCACTTTAATAATAATGCACTGATGAAATTAAGTCTATTCTCTTTTTAAGTGACATGGTTGAAAAACCAATTTCCAGATATCTGAAAAGTTATGTTTACTAATATCAAAATATTTTTCATAAAAAATCAAGTATATCCCAAAATTAAATCAAGTAATATTCACTACTATTGATATTTATATACATTATTAAATATTTGAATATTTACATAATTTTGGATTTAATTATATTAAAATTAAAAATATGAGTATCTATATAATTTGGTCTAATTTGATGAAGAGTGTGTCTATATAAACTCTCTTAATCTATACAAAAAAAGGAAATTCATATTCAAAATAATCACAAAAAAGACTTTTTACATTTTTATTTGCTGATTTATTATTGAGAAATATTTATACAAAATGAATCTATGTATATGTGTATTTATTCATCGAGACTGAGAAGGCAATTGATCTCTCTTTTTATAATTTGTACCATACGTTAACTACAAGGGGTAGAGTTGCACGACGTGATCTAAGGACGTCCAGATGAATCCGAGATGTTCCGAGAGGACAGTTGCATATTTTCATTCTTCACGATATATGCGATGACGCAACTCTGTACATTACGGCAACGGCGATCCGATATGTTGACGGGTAGCCGTGCGACATATGCGATGACGTGATGCAACTGAAACCCGGAAGTCTCCATGTATTTAAATCGAAGAACGAACACGAACAGAACTGATTACCGGTGATGAATACATACAACATTTGATTTTTCTCCTGAAGAAGCCAACGAGCAATTGGCGAAACGCGTTGAGAGATTCGGGACTGTCTTTGTTTACATTGCGTTTTTGCACACTATTTCTATATAGCTGTGCCTCTTCCAACTGTAAGTGTATCCAGACTTCCTGGTCTATGCTTGTGATGATACTGCACCATTTCTGGTTTCCTAGTTTTTATAGATTTTAGAAGCCATTAAATTCTACTGATATTCTACTAAATTCTTGACGAGCCTGCTTTGTCCAGATTGTTTGTGAGTGGATCTGATACCCCATTTATTTTTCTCGTTGTGTTTACCTATTGAACTATTGTTGTTTTTCTCCTCCCCACATATATGCGCTCCATGGTTGTCGTATTGGTGTTGATAAATGCCTGGCACATCGTGTAATGGAAATGTTATCGCTATTGGGCAAGTGATTTATTTATTTACTTTGTAGCAAACAGGTTGAACAAATTAACGGGCAAGCACGCCATAGTTGTTTAAGCTAATCAGCATGGTATAACCAATTCAGTGTGAATCTGTGCATCCATTCCTTCATTCAGTGATTCAAGTCAGCTATTGGAATGTCTTTTCCTGGACAATGTTATACCACTGTAGCTGCAGAATCAAGCGAGGGGTTTCTTCTGGATGGGTATTAGAGGTTTGTGGTCAGATTCAACAACAATCTTTTTGCCATAGACATATGTATGAAAAAGTTTGCTTCCAAACACCACAGTGTTTAACTCCTTCTCTATTTGAGCATAGTTTTCTTCTGTTGGTGTGAGAGATTTAGAAGCATTTGCAATTGGCTTGCCTTCCTGGAGCAATCAACTCCGGGATCTCTTCAGTACAGCACACAAGTTTGCATCATGTTCCTCTTTTGTTTTCCCAAAAACGAGTAACAATGGCTGTCACTCCATCAAGTCCTTCATAAATCTCATCAATCTTTTTTGTAAATTCCTCTTGAGCTGAAATCAGTACAAAGGGTAAACCGTGAAATCTGTATCTCCCCTCCACTCTATTAAATGTGGTTAGCTTGGATGACTCTGAGAGTTTGATCGCCCAGCATCCAGTACACCGAAGAATTGTGCTCCAGCAAGTTTTGGGGTGATGTCGTCCGAAGTTGGAAAAGGGAAATTTGGCCTCTTTATTCAAGTCTCTATGCTCTAAACAAACCCTGAGTTTTCCAGTACGAGGTTTTTCCACAACAACCAGGGCATTGACCCAGTCAGTGGGTTCAAGCACTTTTACAATAATTCCTGATTTTTAGTTACTGTCTAGCTCTTTGAAAAATCCTATATTATAGTGCGTTTACCCATATCTGTGCACACTGAAAAGACAAGGTTAATTAGCCCCATGTCTAAACACTGGGGATGCGTGTGTGTGTGTTCACAATGTAGAGTTCAAGCACAATTTCTGTGTCTTTTTATTTGCATTTAAACTGATAGGTCATTTTAACATCAAGCGGCTCACCTCCATAGCCTGTAAGAGGGCGCGTTGTGCGCTTCTGTGCTACAGTACTGAGTAGAGTTTAGGAATTATATTTACCTGGGCACCAGTATTTAATTTATAATTGACTTTATCTGCTTGTGCCCCTAATTGAAATTCTGCAAAAGCCTGTTCACATTCTTTGTGCTCACTGTTAACTGCATCAATAAACAGTTCATCTAGCTCCTCAATATTTGTGTATTTAACTGTATGAACTGTTTCATGTGTATCTGGTGGTCTTGACTAACATGCCTTTGCAGTGTGGTTGAGTTTATTGCATATTTTGCACTGACGTCCGACAGGGCACGTGTCTTTCTGGCTTTGTTGCAGAGCACAACGACTGCATAGTGTGTGGTTAGCAATGCTCTTGCTTCCTTTTCACAGCTGTCAAGATCTTTTGCATGGTTTGGTGGATTTTTTGCTAAACACTGCATGAGCTGACTGGCTCTGGGTTCCCATTGCTTGTGAGTTTGTCTTTAGCTGGTTGTGTGCAATTTCATGCGACCGTGCTATATCTATGATATTTTCAAGTGTCAGATCAGTACCTTGATTAAGTAATTTGACTTTTGGAGAATTTGTGACAATCTTGTACCATCTTGTCACTGTTCACATATCCACAGTCTTTTGCAAACAATTTAAGCTCTATTACAAAATGTTCTAATGTCTCATGAGACTTGCACCTCACAAAATTTGGATTAGCTTTGGGCATAACATATTCCTCAAATTGTCATAGTAAGACAAACTTGTTAGACTCCTCAAATGCCCAAGTATTGTAAATATCTCTCCATTTTTCACCTATGCAGAGGAGCCAGTAGCTGCATAAGGTTTCCTCAGCCTTGTCAGAGAGCAGGCCCGAGAACTGTACATGCTGGTGAAACTGTACATGCTGGTGTGCATCTGGTAAATGTATTAAATCCCAAAATCCATTTTGCAGAAAGAAACAAGGCTCTGACACCATGTATTGTTCCTGTGTAGTCACTCAAATTAGTGTCTTACCAAGGAATAACTCACGAGAGCACCAATCTGCATCTAGTCACCAACTCATTATTATCGTAACTGAGTTGTTAACATGTATGGTTCAAAGACCAACTGCCAATTAAGATTCTGTATGTAAATAAACAGATGACATGTCAAGATAATAAAAGCCTCTTGTTGCCCAGGGTTTCATTTATTGTCGGCGTGGAGTCATAGCCTGTGTTTTTTTTTTTTTGTTGTATAACCCCCAGATTCCATAGCCCTGTTGCAATAGAGGACAGTGAAAATGTTTACCGAAGACAATTTAAGGTTGACAGTAACATTAACAAAACTGCATATTTTTACAAAAGGAGAATGAGGTCCAGTTCTTCCAAGATTACAATGTATTGGATGGTTGAGAGGCAATAAGATAGTAGGAGAAGGGACTGCTCTGTGAGGATGACTTAATTAAAGCAAGGGTAATGGTGTTAAAATTATAGCCACTATTTTTTGTGTGGCTGCCTTTGTTTTAAACTTTATATAGCTTTGATGGACTCAAAGAAGTCCTTCCAGGCGTACAGCATCTCAATATTTAATTTTGAAATTGGCCAAAATGCCCACCTTTTACCGGATAGAATAACTAATTGTGTTTGTGATTTCTTATATTTATTTCCTTTTCACATTTATTCAAGTGAAATATATTTGAATAATTGTATGATATAATTAAGATTGTTTATTAAATATACCTCCTAATATTCAGCTTATATAGCTGGAGATAACCTGTTTCTGTTTAGTAGTGTAAACGCTTGGAATTGCCTTTAAACCAGATATTGTGAAAAGTTCTCTTTACTGTGTTCATGTTTGATGTACAGCATAACAGTGTAAGTATCATGAAACTCTTTAATTATGTACAGTATATCTGCCTACAGGTGTTGTCTCTAATGAAGGACAGTTTCCCAATGCTTATGGCTGCCGTTCCGAGTTCCTGTGCACTGGGCCCATGTGTAGATACGCCATTGACTTAAAACCTGTTCTCAAAGTGATGGCTGGAAAGAATGTTGTAAGGTTAGTACGAAGAGACATATAATCAAGACCTGAAAGTACATTTTTATAAAAAAATAGGAGTATGCATGCAAGCATGAGAGGCGGGGCTGAAATACTAAGCTGGTGTGAAGGAGATTTTGCTGTTTTAACCGTGAAAGCGAAGATGGCTGAGGGAGCTATGAGGATGAGGTTGGTGGAGAATCGAAAAAAAGAATCTGCTACTAAAGTGGAAATTATATAATTGAATAACAGCATAGACTAGCATGTTAAAAAAAGAGCTACGTTATACATGACATCTGCA
>VKOC01022721.1:0-48317 GCA_009364415.1 Spea multiplicata | reverse complement strand
TACATCCATCACCCTTAAATACTTATGTATATAACATAACTGAATGGACTTGTCATTTGCCTTTTTACCTGTAATGACTTTTGTGTACGAGTAACACTTTGTTTTCGCCAAACATATGTTAGTCTTTTTTGTACCTGGTCTCGTGGTTTTTTGAGGGGCTTACTTTCTATGGAGTTTTACTGTGGGCGGAGGACCAGAGGGGGTACCCAACCGTAGCTGGCCAGAGTGTGAGGAAGGTGGCAGCAATGGCTAGAAAAAGCCTGGAAGACCCCCCCGTTTTCACATATAAATACAGTGAAGGAAAAAATTATTAATTGGTTGATGCCAGAGGCAGGCGACCAATAGACTCACTTGCATGGCCCTTTAACTCCTTTAAAAACCTACGGATTTCCGCTCCCGTTAACTCCTGCAATGCTGAGTAGATAAGGTAGGCTAGATGGGGAAGGGACCACGAAGATTCTTTGTGTTGTGTGTCTTCGTCTACGTTTTGCCACCGCCATGTTCGTATGTTTGGTATTCGAGCTGAACAACGAAAGTGCACCCTTCCCGTTCATTTTCATGTTCGCCTGAATACGAATGCACAAGTCTAGTATTTACTCAATCCATTTTTGGATTTTTTTAGTACACCTTAATGTTTTGGAGCACCATTGAGTGCTCACCCATGAAGAGTGATGACGAGCAGCTTTTACTTATTTCACTGTCAAGGGCTTTAGAAATCATTGGGACTGAATATTGCTCACAGACTGGTCACATTTATTTATATTATTCACTAACAGGGAAAAGCACTAAATTAATGTATAAAGCTTTAATCATAGCAATTGTCTCTAGATAAATAACTATCTCTTGCCGTTTTTGAGCCATGGAATCTGAAACCACTTTACTCAGATGCTGTACTGTGCTCATATTTAAAATCATTTAGCATCTTTTGTGTAAGCTACACTTTACTGCTTTTAAATCAGTTTTGTAATCATAGCTATAAAGATAAAAAAGTGCTCCCATGGAGCAATGTAATGAGTAAAATAGTAATCATTTAAACCATTTCATTAAAGGCCATTTTGTCATTGTGATTTGTAGTCAACTTACTTTACATAGATTTTCCGTTAGTTAACTAGGGTTTAGCATGCATTTAATGTTATTTATTTATTTATTTGTATTTCATGTCCCAGTGGATAAAACTGCATTATTTCCTTCAATACGGTTTATCATCTGTGAATAGTCGTCATGCCTAAGAGAATATTGGCGGAGTAAATTAGACTGGAGAGCAAAGACTTTAGGAAACCTCAAGGGGCTTTCTGGAAACACACAAGAATGAGGCAGAAGTCCTCAATCAGAGAACTGTCTCTTGAAAATGGGAATATCTAGTTGCTGTACTCAGTCTTAGACCCCCAAGAATCGGATTAAAAAAAGATGCAAAAAGCGCTGAATTTTTGCCTGAAATTTGTGGGTCCACATTCATTCACCTCTCTCACTTACTCTCTCACACACTCATTCTCATGGACTCTCTCTCTCACCACTTTCTCTTCTGCAGACCACTTATGCAACATCTTGTTCCTTCTATTTTCTCGTCTCTATTCTATCGTCATTCTTCAATTCTTAATCTGCTGTCTTTTTTCTTTGTCCGCATCTTGGCAGACATAGCACAGTGGCACAGATTATTATTATTTTATATTTTATAAAATGCACACTGACTCTAGCAGTATATATATATATATATTAGTACAAGTAGTGCATATAAATAAGAGTGTGGTTTTATAGTGTTGTGCATGTTACTCGTGTGAGTGTATACCGTATATATGCTTGCAGTTTTAGAGTGTGTGTATTGGTGGATTGGATTGTCATGCCTGTGCCTCGGTGTATGGTGTATGCATGTGTGTGAGTGTTACTGTAAGGTGCTAATGTTTGTGAGCATATGATGTTAGTATAAGTGTGTAAATGAGTTGTATTAATTGAAGTGTATAGTGTTAGTATTTGGTGTTAGCTTGTGGGTATCAGCGTATGATGTTATCGTGAGTTTGTGTTTAAGCATATGATGCTGGAGCGTCAGGGGTGAGTCTAGGGTTAGTGGCGCTGGGGAGAGGAGGGACAGGGGAGGGAATGTGTGAGTATGTAAGTGGTGGAGTGAGTGGGTGTTAAAGTGAGTTTGCATGTTAGTATGTGTGCGAGTACGTTATAGGGGGGCTTAAATGGATAAGCATGTACTGAGCCCCTAGATTTCTGATGGCATCCCTGATATGATCCCTTCCATTCCCTTGGTTTGAAATACTCCATAAAGATTCCCTAGAATCAGAATACATACATCAGTTCAAACTCTCACATGTCTTTCAGTTTGGATATATGTGTGCTTTCAGATTTCAAGGAGTTTGCTGCATTAATCAATAACATAAATAATTATTTTTTGCTTTTTTTTCTATTTTCAGTAAATAAAGAATATTCTTTGTAATTTACACCAAAAGGAAAAAATAACAGCTGGTGCCTTGTGAATGCATCTGACATACATCAGTAGGAAGATTTCACCTCAGTCTATTATGGGGACTAATAACACAATCACTTAGGTAACTTAATTTTAGTGCTAATTATGCTAAATAATTAAATATGATGGATCCACTGTGTTTTCAAGCCTTGTTATGCAAGTGCCCTCAAGCACTGAGTATGACAAAGTACAAAATGCAAGATATTTAATTACACACAATCATCATTGTAACCAATACAAGGGGCTTGTAATCCTCTGACATAATATTAGAATGGGTTATAATAAAATAAAATAATTATATAAAAAATAATGTGATCCACTTTGAATATCATTAGCCCAGAGTTCAGTACTATGGTAATTATACCATTGTCTGTGAGTTATGGACATCTTAAGAAATAAAAATACAAGTTTCCATATAAAATTATTACTTTCAGGATGCAAGAGTTTGTGGATTAGTATCGTGCTCTAGTCATCATATGTACTTGTATGACATGATAGCTATCATTTTAAATTTCTGTCTTTATTGTGGAAAAGGGCATGCACACATCCTTAGTGTCCGGCAGATCCAACTTTTTTCTCCTTGTAATCGGCACCCCAAATGGCAGAACAATGATGGGGCAGTGGTCAGTGCTGGAATGGGAAGACTAAGCAGCTCTGGCACTTTAAGGCCAGCAGCATGTTAGGTTTTTATACTCAAGCACTGTACAAGACCAATATGCCTAAACTCTTCTTTTAAAATGTAGATTTTGTGTGTTTGTGATATTGCTGAAAGGTGTTTTTGCAGCATCCCCTTTGGCATTTCTTCAACAAATGATCAGCACAAACAAGAAATGACAGATCAGTAGTCAGTACATCTTTTCCAATTAAGACTCTTGAATGTAACATCCAATAATCAATGACAGTGATTGTACATCCAGTCATCGGCCCAATATCTGCAAATAATCAGCCTTAAAATGGAGATACCAGGCATTGAGTGCTAAGAAATGAAAGTCAAGAAAATCTGGTGCACTTGTTATTTTGAGTTCAAAATGGCAGGAATTACATATAACAATGGATAGCTTTTATCAGGGAGAAAAATAAATAGGATGGTTTGTCTGTTAAACCATAGGAATGCATGATAAAAAAAAATGAAAACATATCATCTATTTATACCTTGCAAAATTAAATCATATTGTCAATTGTATATGTGTATTTTATACACATAAATATATATACAGAGATAATCAAGCAAATCATTAATAATTCATTTTAACACAAAGGTAAAATTGTGTTTGCTGAAAAGTAAAACCTTCCGTTTTTGGATAAATCCAAAGACAATGTGTTTTTAGACTTGTATCCCAGCTTGGTGATAATTCAGTTGCTTCAGGTTCATGTTTCAACTGGGGAGCTCTTGATAATCAATGATGGGAATTTCTGTTTCCCTTTTTTGGAATAAGTACTCACAAATATTAAAACTGAATTTTTTTTAGTTATAACATGTAGCCTAAGGGGATTGACACTGCTATCATAATTTAATTAAGAGCCCTCATGCCCCCCTATATAAGTTTTCTGAGCCTTTTACTAACCGAGCATCCTGAAGAACTGGGGTACACACAGGATCAAACTGTGTATCCCTACTGTGGTGTACACATACTACAACATGATAAAGACCGCTCTACGGAAACTTATTTATACGATGAATGGGATGGATAATGAGTTTCTTCTTCTCCTGCTCATTATGGTGAAATATTAGTTATGTGAGTCAGCACAAAATGAGGTGCAGCAAGCTGAGCTGGTACATCTCTTGGCATCATCATCAATTCAGAAATCTGTAGCTATTAGCCAACTGAATGTTCTTGGCCTACAACCCCCATAAATATTAGTCTCAATTCCTCAGGGCAATGACAACTAAACGGGTGCAGGTTGCCGATCTTTGTCTATAAAATTGCATTGGTTTACAGAAAATACCTTTATACATATGCATTAGTTTGAAACTAGGATAATGTATTAATTGCTTATTTTCCAACTACACGTCAAAAACTATTTAAGTGATAGGTCTCTGAAAGAACGTTTCTTCCATTAGATGAACGTATACCATAAACTAGATCAGGGAAATTAGAATTCAAAGGGTCCCTTTTGAGACTTGCCTGCTTTTCATTTGACCATCAATCACTGTCACTACTGGAGTATCAACAGCTGCTCTTCGGAAAGACATTGCAGAGCTGTAAAGCAATTTATTCCTACACATAAGTTTTCCCATTAGGCCCGAGCGTGACACATCCAGGACTGTGTTACCCTTTGCCCCAGTTTCTTGTGTCATCAGAAAAGAAGCAGATTAGTTCATGGCCCCATTCATAAGACATTAGGAAAGAGGAGGGAGTTCAATATTCTATTTGAAAGCTTCTACAAAACACTCAGCTTCAGTTATTTATAATACTCTGTATTACAAAGTTTAGGTCTGCAGTAATATTAAATCAGATTACTTTAGGTTGTTTTTGAGATACATTAACACAATAAAGAAAGTCTGCATTATTTCTAATATTTCAGTATTTTGGTATTCTGGTGCAAAAGATGTTAATCCTTAATATCAGGGGGTGTGGTAAAGACAAATCTGACGTCCCAAGTTAGTCACAACTGGCCAAATGGCTCGAGTACTTCTAGAAGAGGTGTCTAGCTTCAGGTTCAGTTTAAATGAACCAGCATTTACTACTGCATATATGTATTGTACCAAATTTAGGAACACAAAGGCCTTACGTGAAGATGAGTGAGTAGCCTCCAGAAAGAAAAAATATAAAGCAGACAGTAACATCTCCCGTTGGCCCCCTTGAGAACCTATAAAAGGGACTTGGTGTCGGGAATTCGGGATGAGGAACCCGGTATGCAGGATATCTCACGGCGGTGAGGGCAGCAAGTCCAGAAATAAATAGCCAAGGTTCAGTAACAGGAATCAGATAGATAGGCAGTATCACCATAGAGCTCTGTACAACACAATAACTGAGCACTGAATGATATTCAGAGCTGGTTTTTAAAGCTACCACCAGGGGTCGCTCCGCCTCCGTGCGTAACGTCGTTGACGCGCGTTCCCCGCCTCCTCCATTCAGGAATCCACAAAGGGAGGTGGGGGCGCGTGTGCGCGCCTCTGAATGCAGACGGCGAGGCAGTCGACGGAGCAGCAGTGAGGACGGCAGCGGCGTGGGAGCTGGTGCCCGCCATTGGCGGGTACTCAGGTGAGTCGCTTCGTCGGGGTCCTTGCTGAGGACCCTGACACTTGGTTACCCTGGAAGATCGCCAATGAAGGCCAGAAGTCCCAGGTCCCCCATTTACCAGGCACCCAAGGTATTGGTATGAGGTAGCTACATTTAAAGGTGCTGAAATCAATCTTTACTTTTGGGAATACCTAATGAAACAACTGTCATATTCTCGCCTTTGGTTTACTCTGTTACATTGTTTCTTGTTTGGTGTATACTAAGTTATATCACATCACTGTTATTTAAAAAGAAACTAAAATATTTTGTTCTGAAATATTAAAAAATGTTTACCGTGAAATGTTTGCAAGCCTCCCTGATGGCTTTACAACAACCCACTGAACATATTGTGTTACTACCAAACCATCCAAAATATCTTTACTTTTATTAAATATTTTCACTTTTTTTCTTTTGCCATATTTCACCTAGAGATTTTCTGGTTTCAATCTGACAAACTGTTTTAGGTGAAAAAAAAAATTGTGTGGTCTTCCCATGATGTTTTGTAAGTATTCTTAGGTGAAGCTTCCAGTGTGTAAATAAGCAAATGTCATTAGAATTTCCGCCATTAGCCTTTTCTGTCAAAAACAGTTTAGATATTATTATAGGAATAAGCTGGACTCAACAACTATACATTGGTAAACATACAGGAAATGTATGGAGGGATTTACTAAAGGGTTGAGATTCACATTGGTTATTGACAATGTTGAAATCAGGGCTGTACTACCCCTAAGGCAAAATTGGTAGGAGCCAAGTGATATTGCTTAGAGGCAAAGCCTATAATCAATTCATTGGTGAATTCAGTTTGTGATGTCCCCGTTTTTTTATGCCCAACATCACCTGGCGTGTAAATAGGTCTTTATCACGAGATTTGTGATATATTGTCACAGGGTGTGAACTGCACACAGTATAAAGGCTCTGTGTGTGATGTAGGAGATGGAAGGGAAAAGGAGATGGTTGAGAGCAGGAGAGGAAGTGGTGTGGAGTTAGAGTGTAAGGTTAGGGTGTGCTTTCTTATCTATTATATTCATTAAAACAAATTATAATAAAGTGTTAAAATTTGTTTATTTCGATAGGTACTTTTGGGGTTATCCTAATAGTGTTTGCTGCATTTTTTATATATATATATATATATAATTATATATATATAGTATTATATAGAGTTGTTTAATTATTTAATTATATAATATATTATTATTTCTTTTATTCATTAAAAGCCTACAGTATGTCTATAATGCCTGGGTTTCTGCAGGCAATGAAGAAGCAGTGCATCCCCAAGAAATGTTAATGGAGAAGAAATCAGGGCTATTGAAAGGGGGGTTTGAGAAATATGGTAGGTTAAAATGAAAGGAATGAACAAATTGAAAATTAAAGGGACGGAGTGCAAATTAAAAGGGATGAGACTGGGAGGAAGAGAATAGTTATAGTATCTCTTAGATACGTGCTAAAATATTTCAGGACCACTACAAAACAAGGTCCCACTGGCTTTTTTTTTTACAAACACTTGACTAAATGCTCATAGACATAATGACAGCCTTGTCAGGGACAACTATATCTTTATATTGCCACACTGCTAATTCATGCACATTTTGTAAGCCGAGAAGTACCTTTTATTGATAACAGTTAATATAAAACATGAAATTATTAAGCATGTATTTATGTTACACTAGGGGTTTTGCATTTGCTTCATGATACTGAACTGCCCTAGACAGCAGCAGCTAGAAACATTATTGAGATATATCGAAATTGGAAAACTTAAAATGATGAAATTCAGATATCTTCCAGGAATTTCTTGCTTTCCGAACAGAGTTTTCTGAGATGTAATATTACAGATATCCTAAGTTGTTTGTTTTATCTATGCTAGAGTTAGCTGTCAGTTTCTTCCGTGTTTCCACTCAATAATATAATCCTGTAACTGTCTGATGTACATGTACCCTATTCATTCCCTTTCCCCAATACAATGATTTGACTCTGATAAGTCCCCACAAACGCAATTGGAGTGTTTGGTTTTCCAGCTAAGAAATTACTACAAGCAATTTCCTCAAATGCATGGGCATATAAAATGAAAGTATTCTTATGATTTATGTATCTTCAAACATCATTGTAGTAAGAAAATGTAATATTAATAATGAATTTGACATTGTTTAGCAACAGAGGCGAGTTTACATGCATCAAAAACAATGAATTACGAGTATATTGCTGGGAATTATGAATTAGAGGAACATTTCTGAGTCTAGAGTTTCAGTGACCCTAAGGAAATGTACTGTTACATTTAATACAAACTGAAAGCAAGAGAACAGTCCTTGACTATCTAATTATTGTTATGTGTATTTGTCATTGGGTTGTTGCAGCACGATTCGTTATTAGTTTTAGATTTTTGTTCAGACTTTTTGGTGTGATTCCGTTGATCCTGCACCCCTATGTCTTGTTGATTACAGATATTCCAGTGCGCAAGGTTGAATAGCATATGTATAAGAAAATGTGATAACATTATGTATTAATTATATTATTATAATTATTACTATTAATGTTTTTTCCAAATGGAGGCAAACCTTTATGTCTTGTATTTATAAACCGTGCCATAATTACAATGAACATTAATTTTGCTGCAAAAGTAAACATATTAAGAGTATTTTATCTTACTGAATGAAACCAGGCCAGGATATCTCTGCTTTAACTCTTTTTTCATTGTGCTCGTATTACGATTGGATTACTAGTGATCGATTTATGTCTATTCAGTGGACATTGAATCCCGCGCATTCTGTCTTGTTGCTTTCATTCACATTTATTTCAAAATGTTCTCTGTTCACACAATGAAGCAGTTGTATACTTTTCAGTTCTGATGGATACAAGGATTTTGTATTTTTCTAAATAATACTATAATAGAACTTAGCATCAGATGGTGTATTTCATATACTCCACAATCATATAAAGATCATCATTGTTTTTTTTTTTTTTATTTAAACTTGACAAAGAAATGTAATTTCTTTTAAATCAACAGGGGCTTGTCACATATTACCAGTCAATTGATGTAACTAATGATGAAAAAGTATATAGGTATTAGACTTGTGCATTTAGATTCATACAAGTTTTCATTTTAACAAAATTAGCCAATTTTGTTAATTTATACGAATGCCCGAAAATTAAAAGGGACCCCCCCAAAAAACTGAGAGCTATGAATTTTTGTTTACATTTCATTACATTCTTTAACTCTCTCACTCCTGATGTCTCATACTCTTACGCTCTCTCTAAATGTCTGCTTATCTTCAGCCGACCACTTCAGTGTCCCTGCCTCTTTTTCAACAGCCCTGCTTCTTCACTTGCCTCTTCTTGTTCTTCTGTCTTCTTTCTTCATCTGCTTCTCCCCAGATTCAGCTCTGTTAATCCAGCCTCCATGTACACTCTGTCCCTTGATTGGAGAAACGGTGGAGACACTGTGCCTTTGGCTCCTCCCTTTTGTGGAAGTACTCAGAGAAGCCAGAATAATACAGATGGATTTGTGGAGAAATAGAAGTGCAGAATGCTTCTCTTTCTCTGCGGATCTGTCTGTATTATTCTGGCCTTTTCGAGTGCTTCCGCAAAAGGGCAGAGTCATGGCAAGCACCAGAGGGGTAGCCTCGCCCCCGTCCTCCAATCGCATGAGAGAGTGTTTCCGGAGGCTCAGCCATTTTGTGCAAGCCCTCCGGGAAAGCAAACAGAAGAACAGGAAAAGGCTAGAGAGCAAGAGAAGCTGCGGAAAAAAAGACAGGTATGTTGAAGCCGTTGGCAGAGAAGGTTGCGAGACAAAAGGACCTCAGAATTTCATCCAACCAAAAGGACAGGAAGAAATTCATTGTCACAGCAGGCAGGTGCCCAGTTATGCCTCCCACATACCTTATTGCCACTCCTGTGGCCTATCGAACACGTCAATATTCATTTTATTGAACATAGCAGCCCCACACTCCACCTTTGATCACAGCATTTTCTGGCAGCTTCTCTTTCCACAATACTATCGAACAGTCCCTGCAAACCATATTCAGCAGCCATATACAGAAACTTCCTGGTAACACCTTACAATCGTAGAGTGCTTTACTTTAAGCCCAATCTAGCATAACCAACAATTCCCATGGGAACAAGACTTTCATTTGACAGAGGTGTAACTTTTACGTACACCGTTTACAGTCATGTCATGATCTATTGTAGTACATTTTTAATTTAATAGGTAAATTTATGTAATAGGTACATTTAATAGGTGAATTGTAATAATATTGTTACATTTTTACAGACAGATTTTGTAGCTGTATTTCAGTAAAGTGAGAATATAGGTTTAACAATAAAATTAACATTAACAATACATATTAATAACTGTAACATGAACAAACAAAAGACATATTGGTTCAGACAGAAACGCTAAAGGGAGGAGAAATTAGCGTTGGCCTGGCTCTGACTTACAGAACTCTAATCTTGCCAAGTAAGATATTAGCCAAGTGTTGGGCTTTAACCTGACTTTGTCTAGTAATTAAAATTATAATGATATACAACTATTATAATAATAATTGTAATAATATATAATCATTTTATTGATTTGATTATATGTGCCCCTTTCTTATATAATTTTCCCCATAATCCACCTGTCAACACTTCATCACAACATAATATACCGTATTTATCGGCGTATAACACGCGCTTTCGGTAAAACAAAAAAAAGCCGAAAACCTACCTGCGTGTTATACGCCGATAAACCATAGAGCTGCACGATCGGCAGCCGCGTCACCCTCACTTCCGGTCACGGCGAGGGTGCGTGCTATACGCCGGTAAGTATGGTATGTACACATAGGATTATGATTAAACCTACAATTTAGTTTTATTTTATAATGTTTGTAATTTTGATCAGCTGCTATGATTGGTATACAAAAACATGTCGATTAGAATATGTATGGCATTACTTACATTAGTATCAGTATGTTATTATTTATATAGCTTGATTAAACAATAATGAAGGTAAAAATGTAAAACAATAAAATTAGTTTATAAATATATATTTAGCAGTTTCATAAATGTTACTGTATTCAGTCAACTATATAAGGCTTGTTCAGATTATATAAATGTTTATTTAATAAAAGTTTAAAATGAATATTTTTTTGGTAATCACTTTTTTATATCTGTTAGATGCATGTATAAATCTTCAATAAAATTTGTAGAAACAAAACATCCTTTCAAAGTATATTTTATTTATTCTTGAGGTCAAACACAGAAAAAGATAAAAGTAGCTGCCATCCAAGAGCGAACTTGTTCCTGCCGTAAAAGTAAATTATTATAGCTTTATTTCACAAATTATACAGAAGGGTGCTTTTTGTATGGTTATGACTGCAATGAGGGATAATACTACAACACGAATGGACTGGTATTGGACTTCAATGTAGGTAATATTCACATTCTTAATGCTGCTATTGTTCTTACATTATGTGTCAAGATTCTAATTATATCCTTTGTGAGTTTTCAAGGGCAAAATCATTCTTACTTCCAGTTAGATGAAAGAAAATGTCTACTTAGGTTGTTGAATCATAAGAATATGATCTATTGATAATGCTTGGTTATTACTGCGCGTTGGTAGCATATATATTGCGCAAGGCTTTACTTTACAGTGGCTTTAGTAGTTTAGTAGATCAAAAAAAGAATCACCATGCCAAAGAAAGGTATGGTACGGAGCCTGCTGCTATCAAAGCGAGGTGTCATAATTATGGGTATCCTGTTTACGTTAGCCTGCAGATTAAATCTTTATTTAATGCAGTAGACATTGTATGCAAATTTAAACACCTGCTTCACATCTGCTTTTATTTTAACCAGGATGCAGGTGGTAGTTACTTAACAGTATTGTCTGAAAGCTTTCAGATGCCATTTAAAAAGGTACAAAAAAAATGGCATCAAGAGCAATAATTTTAAAAAGAATGTTATAGACAACTTTTGTCTTGTTTAAGACCAAAGGGCATTTTGTATAAAAAAATAATAACTGGATACTGGGTTTTCTACCTCACCCATTCCTGTATTCACCTGCCATGAGATTCATATTTTCGCTCATAATAAGATCTCAAACAGGTCCCAAATCGATTGGCAGTGGTCTGGTTTAAGGAGCTGGTCTCCTGTCGGCATATCTGACCAGGGACATGCAGCTGTGAGTTGAGCAGAGGTAGCAACTCTTTAATGGACTTTTGTATTTCAGTCTATGCCAATTCCTATTACAGACATTTCTCATAATAAGTAAAAAAAAATCATAAATTATTAACATCACAGAAGAATTGATACTCCATAAAACCATGCATATATGCATAGACTATCATCGGGAACACTGTAAGATCAATAGCAGAAGAAAAGTTGAAAATTATAAGCCAATAAAATAAAACATATGTTTTCTTTAGCTGGTATTTTCATACCAAGTTTTTTTGTCTTAATGGCTATCATTATTTATGGATTTTTTCTGTGGGCATAGCATGCTAATAAGTTAATGGAATAATGATTTCTTAGAGACACACATACAACCTTTTCCAAGGTCTGTAGTTTCTGCAACAATTAAATCTTTACCCTAAATGAAAAAACTGACCAACCAACCAGGATGCCATGGCTCATTAATGTTATAACCAGGAGAGAGATAAATTAATACCATTTATATATCTTAAAGCTGCTTTTCTAACATATTGACTTTTTTTAATATAGTATAATAATGTAAATCATATATAAGTAAACTGACTCTTTTTACGTAGAGTCTATAGATCACAGTCTGGAGTATAATAATAATACATAATCCACACAGAATTTTTGCATAATGGCGTGATAACCCTTTGGTGGTATGATAATAAATCTACCCTATAAAGCCTTTCATTAGGGTCTTATGTTATTATACCTATTAAGAAATCTATACTGTGAATATTCTTAAATGCCTGGTGGGAAGAAAATCAACAGAGGTGATAATTGACCTGTCCTTTCCTCGTGCAACTAAATTGAACTAAATGAAATTATATGTTTCTTGATAGTCGGCCTACCTGTAAGGCAAAATCTTACAGTGCTAAACATTGGGTTTCATGAAATATAATGATCCTAAGAAACTAAAAATCATTAGGTAAGTACTATGAACCAAGGAAAGATTTATGGTTTGGTTTTTTTTTAATTTTCCCTTGTTACATATAAAACGTTTTGGGTGTTTTAAAATATTAACGACAGCAACTTATTTTTCTTTGAGTAAGCATACAAAGGTATTTCTTACTGATCTTCCAGCTTCTACAAGGTGATAAAATTGCGTACAAAGTAACAAGCACTTAAATGTGGACTACAGTGGGGTCAATTATTACCATCTTATGATTAGTGCATCCTAAAAATCTATCTCACTATGTGGAATATGTGATTCTTAAGCAAAATGATTCGCATGCAAAGTACTTATAGCGACTACTGAAATGATCTCGCCAGTAGGCATCTTGTACTAGCTTGTGCTTCCATGATAACAATTTTTTTTTACTGTGCACATTTTGTACACACAATCCATTATACTGATTCAGTTCTGTCAACACCATTTATAATTTTAGATAACATGATTTTGAAAAGTACACAATGGCACATGGTGGCTAAAATTACAAAAAAAACCCACGGGATATAATAACTTTTAATGTTAGTATAAAGAAACCACTAGTGACCTGTCCATCAAAACGAGTCTACAGAGACATGGGAAAACATTATTTTAGAGATTATGAAAGAAAGTGGATATTGTTGAAAGACCTTTTATAGTTACAGTGCTTTGATATTGAGTACATTTTAGTTTAACTTGTCCTGAAACAAAGAATAACTCTGCAAAGCAAATATTTTGTTTATTCGGCAAGACAGGGAAGATGTAGGGAGCTCGGTAAAAATGTCATCACCTGACCAGGGACTGTGCTATTGGCTGGAATGGACCGCATGCCTGCATCTGAACCTGCTGGTAGTGGTGCACCTCTGGTCATGGTGGTTTAATATAACCAAAGGGGTTACCTTTATAGAGAAAAATATATATAATTTAAGATATATTGCTTATTGTCAATTTAAACAAAAAGTATATTTTTATATTATAACGTATATTATTTGATCACAGATCTTTATTAATAAATATTGTTTTCAAGCATAGCTCTATGCCAGTATATCATAAAGTATATTAATATAAAATTAAGCATTCCATTGGATAATTGCATTTGGTAATTTTCATTTGTATTAATTATGCTTTTTTTCTCTTGAAAAAAATGTTCTAAATGTGACACACGTTTTCATGCACAGCTGGCCAGCATCGATATTGGTAATCAAACTGCAATTTCAAGGTAACGCTTAAGTTTCAAATGACCTACTAAGCTGATAAAACAGATAACTTTCAGCACAATTTTCTGATGTTGTTCTCACTGTTGCGCTGATCAGCAGAAATTCTTAGTATTGTTTTCAGATGATTTGAGCCAAATTGATTAAAAGTGCTCAGTCCTCTAGAAAGTTTGAGTTATAAATACTTCTTCAACTTCTTCTTTTTTTCTAATGCTCATATTAAAAAAAAAAAAAAAAGAATTTGGCCAAAATTCCAAAAATGTATCAAACATTTAGAATACCAGGATCATATATAAAGTTGGTTATTATCTATGCGTGACTTTTGAAGGTATATACTAGCAGGATATTGGCAACATGTCATGAAAAGATGGTCCGGCATGCCAGATAAAATCGGAGGAGCCAGCAAACTTTTGATCTGTGCCACCCACCTGATGTGTTTTCACCTTCATTTATGTGCAGCCTATCCTGTTTCAGTGATAACTCATGGATACCTCCAGGGCTAATACGGTGAAATATTGTACTTGACTTTTCACATAATTTAACCTCCTCTGGGTTAAACAGATCAGACAGATCTAGAAAACTTACATACCAATAATCAAGAAAAAGAAATAAATCAAGACATGAATACAGATAGATTAATGGGTGAAATATTACCTAATTTGTTTTCCATGGCCTCACAAACCGTTGTCTACATCAATCAGAAAACCTGAATTGTCCTTAAAGGAAGGGACAGTCATTATTTTTAAAAAGAAATGGGCATCAATTAAGAATAGACAGACCTCTTTATAGCTGTGTTTATTGTTTGGTAATTTTAATTACTAATTAGTTGAAAACTAAATAACTTTTTAAATGAGTTGTTGCCACCTGGAGCTAATTTCCATTTAATTCCAAGCTAATCTTATGCAGCACATACAAACAAATTAACCAAATAATTTATATTAAAAGGCACACATTGAGGCATAAAAAAGGGAACTAGGACTTTGCCATCCATTAAGCAGAAAATATGTAATGGGGGTTTATGTACAAAAAATGTTTTTCTACAAAGCCTAAACCATAGTATTATCAATATAGCAACCAAAGAAATATTGTTTCTGATTCAACCATACCAGTATGCTATGGTGATAAAACCATATTTTTTTAAATGTGTACAAGAACCATCTGTACTATATGTTTGTTAAACCATGATTCCCCTCATGGTGACATCACTGGGCTTCCAATTACCGTATATTCCGGCGTATAAGACGACTGGGCGTATAAGACGACCCCCAACTTTTACAGTCCAAATATAAAGTTTGGACTATACTCGCCGTATAAGACTACCCCTCTACCCAGCGTGCAACAACCAGCCAATCACGGCAAGCAATGTACCTTACCGGTGATTTGCTGGTTGATTTGCTGACAAATACATACATGCACTGCCCTTACACACACACACACACACATATGAATATATATATTATGTGTATATACATATATATATATAATATATGTGTAGATATATATATATCTACACATATGCCTGTCCATACATACACATTTCCCTCACCACACCCCCCTGCCTTTACACACACATGTATATATATATACACACACACGTATGTATATATATACACACACACACGTGTGTGTGTGTATGTATTGTTACTATATTTTATATATATATATAACACACACGTGTATGTGTGTGTGTGTGTGTGTGTATATATATATATAATATATATTATATATACACACACATACACACACCAGTGTGTGTATATAAATATTATGTATATATATATATACACACACACCAGTGTGCACTCTCACCCTTTTCACCCCATCTCTTACCTTATCTTCTGTCTTCTTTCTTCCATCCACTTCAGACCTCGGCTTCCCTGCTCCCTCATCACTACGCGCCGGCAATTGATGCCGGGCGCCGGGACATGACGTCATCCCTGCGCTCGGCATCAATAGCCGGCGCGTAGTGATTAGAGAGATTGGTGGCTTCGTGGGAACCTCCGGCTTGGTAAGTACCCGGCGTATAAGACGACCCCCCACTTTTAAGAAGATTTTTTGGGGTTAAAAAGTCGTCTTATACGCCGGAATATACGGTATTGTTTAAATGTATTTAACTTACATAAATCTACATAGAGGTTGTGATCTTCTGCTCCCAGAACATAGGATTTCCCCAGGGATCAGAGTGAAACATAAAAAGGAAAGAGAAAGAAGAATAGGAAAGGACAGTATGATATTTATTACAAATTGCATCCAAATCCAGCTCAAGTGCAAAAAGTCTTTATAAAACATGCAGGTTACAGGTAGAGCCCTGCGCGGGACTGCTTTTTTTATCGCGCTCCTGCCCGCTCCCGCTGTTTTTATTCCCAATCCCGTCCGCTCCCGCAATGTGGGTGTTCCGCTCCCTCCCGCTCCCGCCACATTTGTGGCCAATCACGCCCACCTCCTGATTTCCCGCGCAGTCCCGCAAGGCTGCCCTCGAGTTGTTCCTTCACAGCGTCTCTTCTCTTGCTCCGCCCAGGAACGCAACTCCGTTTTGTTCCTGGGCAGAGCAAGATAGGAGACACTGTAAGGGGGCAGCGAGAAGGCAGCCTTGCAGGACTGCGCGGGTTTACCGGGACCCGCAGGTACAGTGCCTGACCGCCCGCTCCCGCCCGCCAGACAGCAAGACCGCCCGCGCCCGCAATGCAGTCCTCTAGTTACAGGTACACTGCCACATTAACAAAGGATATCAATGTTTCTGATCTTTCCCATGGGTAATGGTGAAATATTCCTCACTAAACCGTCAAATAATGTGTGCAAAAGATCTAAACCAGAACTCAACATACACAGTCATTCATAATATACAGACTTAAGACATTGGGTCAGTGCCCAAAAGAGAATCATAAAAACAATACCTTACATGTTTTGTCTGGAATTGTTGACTTCTTCAGGGACTCAAAGTTAAACAATATATTTGCAAATTATATATTTTTCATTCCTATGATTTCACTCAGTGGGTGTCAGCATTGACACTTACTGGAAGTGCGTGATCGAGCATTCCTTATATAACAATGTACTAGAGCTTGTGCCAAGCACACTGTTAGTTGACATGAACCCAACAATACTTACTTCTTCCAACTGGGGAGAGTCCACTCCAGCACTCAGAGAGTTAATTGATGGTACATATTTTAGCATGAATTCATAATAAGCATACTACAAAGAAGAAACAAGAAAACTAAAACTTGAGACAAACTTTTTTTACAAGCCATCCTGGGGTTCACAGCAGCTCCCTTGTTACATAATCTAATAACACTGTTGTGCGCCACTAGTTATGCTCTTTTTTCTCTTCCTAATAATAATGTTTGGTACTATCATATAAAAATTACAATCTCTCAAGCAATGTATTTAGCTCCACATCTCCTTGGAAACTAACAATTACTTTGCTGTGGGCATCACTTTAAACAACTGATTAGAGAATCAACTACAGCAAGGAACTTGTAATAAATAGAATATTTATAATTCACATGAAATCCGTTGCTTGTTTTTAGCAGTGGGTGAAAGCCTGGGGTAAAGTCAGTATATAGATGATGCACAATCATATTCACAAAATAAAAAGACTGACTATTTCACAGAAAGACCAAAATAGTTAATTTGGTTCAGAAGGTTGAAACTTTTTTTAAAAGTTCTCCTTACAATGTTTATACTCAAATTATCTTTTTTATTTATTATTATCTTTTCTTTATATAGTGCCAATAATCTATGCAGCACTTAATACAATACATATATTCAAGGGGTATGACAAGACAAGAATTGACAGACTAAGACAAACCGATGAAGAGAGCCCTGCTCGCAAGCTTACAATCTTGAGGGAATGTGTTGACAAACAAAAGTTACAAAGAAAGGATGAGAGGTAGTGCGGTGGTTGTATCAATGACAAATTAAAATATGTTTCTTTGTACATGGACAGGATGCCCCTAGGTGTCCAAAGGTGCCCATATGGATAATTGACCCGGGACACCCACGGGTGGGCTCTATTCTTCTTTGGGCAGGTAGAGGTGTCCCACTTAAAGAATTGAGCCTGTCTGCTCAATAATGTTAGTATCATTGCCCACAAAAATTATTAAGTGGGCATGCTCGTTCCTCTTTGGGGTGGTGTAACTACCAGCAAGCAGCCGTCATGTGGAGCTGTGGAAGGAACAGTCAAAGCAAGAAGTTTTTAGCAAGGTAAGCTGGTAACCTGTTTGGGGACAAAGTTGGCACTGGAAAGCTGTTTGTGCACAGATATGGCACTGGGAAGCTAGGCGCTGTTAAGGTATTTGTGGACAAAATAGGCACTGTTAAGGTGTTTAGGGACAAAGATGGCCCTGTTAAGCTGTTTGGGGACAAATCTGGCAGATACAAGCATTTTTGGCACAAAGAAAGATGAGGTCAAAGAGGAAAAGATAGAACCAAAAGTGGTAAGGTGGCGCTTACAGCAGAAAAGGTGTAGCCTGGACAGGAATAGGTAGGGCAAATTAAGATTAGGGATGTGTACGTTTAGTTAGGATAGCAAAAATCCTAAATACAGCACTGAACATACACTGATCAGCCACAACCTGACCTAAAGATGTTAGTATCAGATCCCTTAAGTCCTGTAATTTGCAATGTGGGGCCTCCATGGCTACAACCTGATGCTATGTATTCTTCAGGTAAGAAATGCACACAGACCTGATTTAAAAGAAAATGTGATTCATGAGACTAGGCCACTTTTTTCCATTGCTCCGTGGTTCAGTTCTTATGCTCATGTGCCCATTGTAGTTGCTTTTGGCATTGGGCAGGGGTAAGCACGGACACCCAAACTGGTCTGTGTCTATGCAGCCCCATACGCAACAAACTGTAATGCACTATCAGACCCAGCATTAACCTTTTCAGCAATTTGAGCTACAGTAGCTCGTCTGTTGGATTGGACCACACAGGCCAGCCTTCACCCCCACGCCTATCAATGAGCCTTGGCCGCTTATGACCCTGTTGCCAGTTCACCACTTTTCCTTCCTTGGACCCCTTTTGATAGGTGCTGACCACTGCAGATTAGAAACACCCCACAAGAGCTGCAGTTTTGGAGATCCTCTGATACAGTTGTCTAGCCCTTGTCAAAGTCACTCAGATCTTTACGCTTGCCCATTTTTCCTGCTTGCAACACATCAACTTTGAGGATGTAATGTTCACTTGCTGCCTAATATATCCCACCACTGACAGGTAACAGTATATCTGGGCACTTTCTCATTTATCAATGGGCTACTATGCAAGCAGCCAAGGTGCCAGAATTCAAATAATATACATGTTTAAAATAATATAGTATATAGGGGACATCTTCCATAATGTTTTAACAAAGGTAGACCAACATACACTTAGATCTCAGAAAAGCATCAACAGCAGTTTATTGATGACAAACAATGAAGGAAGTAGTATGTTTTCTTAAAAAATGTCTTGACTGTAGTAAACAAATTAACAAATGAAATCCCTTCTATGGAAGTTCATCATTTATACATCCTTGAAGCTGACAAATCTGTAGATTGGTTTTCTAAAATCCAACACACCATTTGAAATTATGAAGAAGAATTACTGTGCTTTAAAAAAGATAAATACAAGCAGGTTAAACATCACTATAAAGCGCACAGGGTGTATTGCTAACTCCAGGGAACTTACTAACAAGACTACAAGCTTTTTTTTGCAGTTATATTGATATTTTTTCACAGCACAGCAACCCTGTGTTATAACTAATTTTTCTTCAGCCCATTCAACTTTCAAGATAAGGCGATAGCATTAAATGAAAGCAAATAAACAAAAAAATTACTTGAGAGGTCTCCAGTTAATTTAATGTGAAATGAATTTGCAGAAAGGGGTTACCCTAGAATCACTATGAAATTAATGTTACATAGATAACATAGAACAAGTCCGCAGATAAGAACTATTTGGGTCATATAGTCGTCCCAATTTCGGAAAACTTTCCTTAGTCCTTATATCTTGGATAGACTTATGCCTCTTCCATGCATGCTTAAACTCATTCACTTTATTAACCTCTACTACTTCTCCTATCTCCTAAAAGACTATTCCATTCATCCACTAGCTTCTTATATAATATTTCCTGATATTACCTTTAAACCTGTGTTCCCCCTATTTAAGACTATGTCCTCTTGTTGTGATAGAATTCTTCTTTTAAATAAACTCTCCTCCTTTATCATGTTGACTTCCTTTAAGTATTTAACGGTTTCTATCATACGCCCCGCCACGTCTTTCTTCCAGGCTATAAATGTTAAGATGTTAAGTTAGCATTTCCTGGTTTTATCCTGTAATCCATAAACCATTTTAGTAGCCCTTCTCTGAACTTTCTCCAACATATCTATATCCTTCTGGAGATACCGTCTCCAGTACTGTACACAATACTCCAAGTGAGGTCTCACCAGTGATCTGTACAACGGCATCTTTCTACTGCTAATAGCTCTCCCTATACAACCAAGCATTCTGCAAGCATTTCCTGCTGCTCTATTGCATTGTCTACTTACCTTTAAATCCTCTGAAATAATTACCCCTAAATCCCTTTCCTCAGATGTTGAGGTTACAACAGTATAAGTTTTTGTGCCCGAGGTGCAATATCTTGAACTTATCCACATTAAATGTCAGTTGCCACACCTCAATTTTATACTTTACCTAAGTAATTTGCCATTTGGCTTATCCATCCAGGAACATTAACCCCGCTGCAATTCTTTACTTGATGTTAGAATAAAGGACTGTAACCGGTATTACAATAAGCTTCAATAAGTTTGTCCTTGACTGAAATTCTGTGACAAAATCTATATCTCTGTTGCCCATGAAACTACTATAACTATAAATTAAGCATGATTTGGTCACCCTAATTCTATAAATATCCAGTGAGCTCATGGAACTTTCACCATCACAAATGTCTAATTAAAAATACAACCTAAAACCAACAAATAAACACTTACAGTGGGGCAAAAAACCTATGGTGAAAATTACAGGCCTCTCTCATCTTTTTAAGTAGGAGAACTTGCACAATTGGTGTTCCCAACACAAAACTATGCACAAGTAATGATAGCCACACACATGGAAATAAAGAATACCCTTGATTTATATTGTTATTTAAATAGTTCAACATAAAACAGTATATAGATACAATTTATTTTACATTTGTTTAATTTTAGGTTTTATATTCATAAAATTGTCATCACATCAAAACTGTTTGGATAACTTCAGCTGATTAACACAAATTATATATTATGCAATAAACTGTTACATATAGATATTATTTTGTGTTCTCTAAAGGTGCTACCGCGTTTTCTATAAAATGTTCTTGCAGGAAAAGAAGTCAGTGAACCAAACTCAGTTTGCTTCAGTAACCTCTGTGAAAAATGGAGATCTCCCTTTAAACAAAATTGCAGTTTATAATAGAATTTGCATGCAATCTATATTCTGTATTTTCAGGAGACTTGTATTCGTGCATCATCTGAAAGAGAAGGATCTATTCTCTTGTGTTGTTTAAAAAATGAATTATAATTTGAATAGTTTTGTATTGCTGGATTTGTTTGGATTCGTTTCTCCCTGTTTCCAGGTGTGAAAAATGCTTTGTAAATAGTGAAAAATATGAAAAAAAAAGAGTCAATAATAAACAAGGCAATTTGTTCTCTATAAAATTATAGTCAATCTCTTTAATTCTTTATGCGATAAATGTATTAGATTCAGCTGTCTTGCTAAGCTTTTCAAGCTCATCTGATACTTTGGTATTGATTTTACTTGCTATCATAAAAACAAACTTCTATATCTGCAAATTTATACGTAAAAAATCAGGTATTTGAAACAAACAATTTGGGAATACAATTTCTCACAATGCATGTAAACAGGCTACATGCAGTGAGATTCTCTTGCAAGACGAGCGAGATAAAAATCCAAATACCTTTAGCAAACCATTAACCATTAGCAAAAGGCAGAAAAACTGCCAGTACATACAAAAACAAAAGCAATTTGATAATGGTGTAATGGGAAATGCTGTCAGAATTCAATCCAGAACAGTTAATACATCCAATACACCAAAAGTATGTGTATATATATATATATAAATATATATATTTTTTTAACATTGATCCATAAGCAGACAATAGGACGACAATAGTTTTGTTCCTAGAGGCACCTAATCATAGACCACCACGGTATACTCTTGGCACCAAGCATCCCAAACAGCTAACCAAAAGAACCACAACTGTGACTATATTCTAGTAGTAAGTTGTCAAACTAAATTTGACAGTTGCTCCACCCCTTTTGGGCAGAGCTACCCAACCTCTTTTCTTTTGGACACACCCCCATGACCAGAAAGGATGTGCAGTAGATATTCCTAATGGTGGAAAGAGACCATTAACAGCCCATGGTCCCATGGTAGAACTCTAAGAAGCATATCTTTCTGTGATGCCTATATCATGTCTTTGTGATATCTCAAGGGGTTGTCTTTTCTTCCACACAAATGTGGAGCTCAGGCCGAAAATTGAGACAGGATTTCGCTCACAGGGCTTGTATAAAGATTACCTTAAATATTTTGTTAAGATCTGTCCTGATGTGTATCCCTGAATTTAATCCTCTACAGACACCGCCTCATATGGAGGGGACAAGAGTATTATTCAATATCTCTTGTTTCATGTAAAATCCTTTAATTATGTTAGAGAGTAAATTATGAGGTAGAATAACAAAGAATATTAAAGTGTGGGTAAATACAGAAATAGTTTGTGTCCTTGATGAGGTCGTAAAGCCCACCAATGTCAGTGTTCTTTCAAACCACATTTAGAGTGGGTTCCCATGTGACAGCGGGTATCCCTATTTTATCACCTCCAAGATTTCATACAGGAAACCGATGAAGGCCTTCACGTCATGTTCTTATTTATGGAGTAAAGGAATTGTATTATCGTTAGCCACCCACTTCAGGACAAAACCTACTTGCTTGGTTAATCTTTCTGGGAATACCTGGTTTTATGTTAACATTTATATTTTTTATGAATGGCTGCTGCTAAGGATTACTTCTGGAGATGTATTTAATATCCAAATTTTTTTTAAATGTTTTCATCAAGCTTGCCATCAGTATTCAATAATATGTAAGTGTCTTGAAGATTTTCCTGCTTGTGTAATTTCTATGGCCTATTCTAACCATACCTGGAGCTTTCCCTTGCACGATGCGGCCAGGACTGCCGACTGATGTCAGTGGGCGGCCCCATGGCGTCAGTGGGAGTTCCAACTGACATCACTGCGGGGTTCCCCCGACATCAGTGGGAAGTCCCGCTGATGTCGGGAGCGTTCCCGCTGACATCAGTGGGCGTGTGAAGACCCCACTCCCGCGACTCGGCAATCTCATGTTCAAACCCGTAAAGTTTCCAGGTATGCCTCTAACTCATTAAGGTTAAAAGAGTACTTTTAAGTGGCTTGTGCTTGCTGACATTATGTTAACATTAGATGTAAGATATTTTCTGATATCCCAAAGAAGACAACTCGTAGAACCATTTTGCATGTGCTTTTTGAGAATTCCAGCAATAGAATTCCTGGAAACTCATTCTCTGGCCCTACACAGAGCATTTGCTAGCAAGCTCCTACAAAGAAGATTGATTATGTTATGAATCACACCTCATTTACTTTCTGTCTTGGGATACTCATGTACAAGCAGTGATGAAATGTTTGAATTAAAAAAGCTTACAAATTAAATCAAGGTTTAAAAAACAAAACAGGTAGATTTGATTGTAATGTATTTGTGTTCTTTATGTATCTGCTAGTAAACAGAAATAGAACAGTAAACAGGTTATATCTATGTTACAGTTAAAATGTGTGGCAGTAAAAAATGGTCTGTCACAATAAATTATGTGCGTGTAATTATGAAACACTAGTGTTGTACATGCAATAATCTGCAACTCAGTCTTTGTTCCTAAGTTCCTGATATATTCCTAATAATACAAGCAGATGGAACATCGACGTTAATAGATTTCTCTGCACCAGATACTTTTATGTTGCAAACTAAACTGCTATTTTACTATATCCTTGCCTATTTGTAAATTAACCTACAGAAAGCTGAACCGAAGAGATACCTTTGCTCAATAAATATCGAGAAATTAATTTACCTGTAATGTCAGCATGTGGCAAATCACAAGCTACTAAACTATTACATGCTTCCATAATTCATTGGAAAAAGCTATTTATTTCTGTATAGTCCCATGTGTGAGCAACAGCCTCGTCTTTACATTAATATTTTTTTTTATTCTAGTGTTAGTATTAAATGCATCATTTTATGTTAAATCAATGACTACAATTCTGTATCTTTTTTACATAAAAAAGGTTGATTTAAACCACAAGAACTATGCTGCTGAATTTTTAGAGGGGGGCAAACAGTATTTGATTTTCTACATTGTTGAATATGTTTTACACTGAAGGTTATTAGAAAATGAAACCTAAACAATGGATAACAAGGAGCTTGCATGATGTAGTAGCACATAGTCTTGATATTTTATTTACTAAGTAAATGCATGCAGCATCCACACCCAGTGATGTATTCAGTTGACCTAGGCCAAAGGTGGCAGGTCTAAGGGTGGTGGCAAAGCTGGCATCAGAGGGTACACCCAAAACTAGTGGTTGGGTGCGCTGAACTGGCATGACCCCACTACAGAATTGATGTAGCACTGCAGCAGTTCACACAGAGAGTGAGATCTGCATAGGAGACAGGACTCCGTCAGGCAAGAGAGGGAGAAAGGAGGAATATTGCGTGTGTACGTAGATGTGTGTTTGTGTGTGTATGTATGTAAGTGCATTTATGCTTATTTTACTATAAAGAGTCAGTATGTTTATATGCATCAGAATGGGGAAGAAAGGGGATTTAAGTGACTTTGAACATGGCATGGTTGTTGGTGCCAGAGGGGCTGGTCTGAATATTTCAGAAACTGCTGTTCTACTGGGATTTTCACACACAACCATCTTTAGGGTTTACAGAGAATGGTCCAAAAAAGAGAAAATATCCAGTGAAAGGACGAAAATGCCTTGTTGATGTCAGAGGTCACAGGAGAATGGGCAGACTGGTTCGAGATGACAGAACTCAACAGTAACTCAAATAACCATTCGTTACAACCAAGGTATGGAGAATACCATCTCGGAACGCACAACACGTTGAACCTTGAAGCAGATGGGCTACAGCAGCAGAAGACCACACCGGGTGCCACTCCTGTCAGCTAAGAACAGGAAACTGAGGCTACAATTTGCACAGGCTCACCAAAACTGGACAATGGAAGACTGGAAAAAAGTTACCTGGTCTGATAAGTTTCGATTCCAGCTGTGACATTCAGATGGCAAGGTCAAACTTTGGCGTAAACAACATGAAAGCATGGATCCATCATGCCTTGTATCAACGGTTCAGGCTGGTGGTGGTGGTGTAATGATGTGGGAGACATTTTCTTGACACATTCTGGGCCCCTTAGTACCAATTGAGCATCATTTAAACATGGCAGCCTACTGAGTATTGTTGCTGACCATGTCCATCCCTTTATGACCACAGTGTACCCATCTTCTGATATGTCACTAAGATCACATCATCTCAAACTGGCTTAAACATGACAATGAGTTCCCTGTACTTGAATGGCGTCCACAGTCACCAAATCTCAATCCAATAGAGCACCATTGGGATGCCGTGTGCAGCCGACAAATCTGCAACAATGGGGTGATGCCATCATGTCCATATAGACCAAAATCCAGCACCTTCTAGAAATTATGCCATGAAGAAAGGCGGCAAACCTGAAGGCAAAAAGTGTTCTAACCCAGTACAAGCAGGGTGTATCTAATAAAGTAGCCAGATGGTATATATGTACATATATATAGTCGTGTGAAAAAGAAAGTACACCCTCTTTGGGGTGTACTTTCTTTTTCACATGGCTATAAATATATTGACAATTTTAAAATGTTGAGGAAAAGGAGAGCCTTGGAGTAAATGTTATCTTTTAGTTAGCACTGAAGGTATGGAATAATAGATGAGCAGAATGAATTAGTGGGTACTGGCATCCATCCTTATGGTATATCACAGTTTGTTCTTTTTAGATTTAAATACCAAAGAGAGGTCATATTTTAATACTGTGCAAGATATGTCAACAAAAAAGGATAATATAAAAGTCCTTATAACTAACAGATATATCCTCTTGTCCTCTTCCATGATTTGTTTTGTATTTAAAAAAACAATTATGCAATTTCACAGCTTAATGACAGAGTTTAACTCTTTGGGATATGTACACATTGCCCCCAGGCACTGCAGCTGTTTACAGCCAAAATTTTACACTGTAGGCAACTTAACAGTGGTAAAGTTTGCAGATTTTCATAAGGGCCCATATGTCGCTTCATCTGTCAAGATATTTTAGAAAAAAAAATCTTATTAAACCAGCTGCCCCCACACACACACTGTGAAGATAGGAATATTGATATAGAAGCATAATTAACATACAGTGCCCTCCACAAATATTGGCACCTCTGGTAAATGTGAGGAAAGAAGGCTGTGTACATTTTCTTTATTATTTAATCTTTTGATCTTTTCTTCAAACAATACAAAAAATACTTTGCTTTACAGGGTATCAAAAACACATAGAGTTTTATAAAAAAAAAAAAAAAGTAAAATATATGTGTGCCACAATTATTGGCAACTCTTTCAATTCATATTAGAAAACAATAGTTGAAGTATATTCCCAGTGATATTTTAAATTTTTTACTACACTTGGGTGACTAGGAATAGAAAATTATTCAACCGTGACTTCCTGTTTCACAGGGGTTAAAATATTAGGTAACACATAGGCCAAATTCCATTTATCACAAAGGATAAGACCAAGGAATATAGCTGTGATGTGCGGCATAACGTTGTTGAGCTTCACAAAATGAGAAGTGGCTGTAAGAAAATAGCAAAAATTGAAAATGCCCATTTCCACCATTAGGTGAATAACTGATAATAATAATAATTTCTGAATTAACCCGGAAGAGGGTGTGTGTCTCTATTCTCTCAATGCACTGTGAAGAGGATGATTCAAGTGGCCAAAAATCCCAAAAAAGGATCACAGCTGGAGAATTCCAAAAGTTAGTCAAGTCACTAAGACTACAATTCAATGTCACCTACATCACTAGTTGGTTGGAAGGGTTTCCAAAAAAAACCTCCTCTACTCTCATCCAAAAACAAACTCAATCGTCTTCAGGTTGCCAGACGCTACTGGAACTTCAAATGGGATCAGGTTCTATTGTCAGATGAAACAGAAATAGAGCTTTTTAACAATAAACACTAGAGGTGAGTTTGGCACACAGAGAGGTAGCCATATGGAAAAGTACCTCATGCTCACAGTTAAATATGGTGGTAGCTATTTAATATTTTGGGGCTGTTTTTCTGCCAGAGGACCTGGACATTTTGTAAGGCATCATGGACTCTATGAATTATCAACAGATAAGTGAACACCTGACTGCCTCTGCCAGAAAGCTTAAAATGGGCTGTGGATGAATCTTCCCGCAGGACAATGATCTAAAACATACATCAAAATCAACACAAAAATGGTTTACTGACCACAAAATCAATGTTCTACCATGTCCATCCCAGTTGTCCCACCAGCATCAACCTCGAAATGTGAAGGACTGGAGAGATTTTGTGGTCTCAGATCTACTGCCATGTATTCTTCAACCTCATCAGGCACTACAGGAGAAGACTCAGGGCTGTTATCTTGGCAAACGGAGGTATTGACTAAAAGGTGCCAATCATTGTGGCACACATATATTTAACCATTTTTATTTTTTTAGATTAATCTGTGTTGTGTTTGCAATTGTTTGATATCCATGAGAGCAGAATATTTTTGTGTATTTTTTTAAGAAAATATCAAAAGGTTAAATAATAAACAAGATTTTTCATAGCCTTCCTTTCTTATAATTACCAAAGGTACCAATATTTGTGGAGAGCACTGTGTATGTATATGTGTGTATTTGTTAATTTTCTTAAAGTGACACGTTAAAATATAGGGGTTCGCTTCAGCTGGAAAGAGCCACAGCACTTTTTGAATGTCAGCAGATTTTTTTTAAATGTAGCGAGAAAGCAGCACAATAGATATTATCTCTGTATACTCCTTCAGAGAAGGCTTATTTTAGATTCCCTCAAGCAATCTAGAAAAAATTAAGTGATTCCCAACAAGACCAGATAGTGGCTGTTTGGCTACCATCTGTTTAAAGAAGACAGCTTGTAACTCCTGAAAGACAAGCCGCTTTCTGGAAAAAATTGCATGTGCCTTGTTCAGAAGACGCCATAAGCTATTTTTTTTTACATTTTAGTGGCACTTTATATAAATAGAGATGTCAATAAAACAGAGAAAATTTACAGTTTTAGTTATTTTTAGCTTTTTCTCCTTTAGAAAGCTTTACATATTTCTATAACTCAGCTAGCAACTCAAAACATGTTGTTTTAAAAAAAATGTTTTAGATTATTGCTGATATTTGGCATAAATTAACAAAAAAAGACATAAAGAATATAATAATATATTAACAAAAAAATACATATATTATATTTAAATATTTTTTGCCATTTATGTTTGGCAACTTTAGCAAGGTTTAAACCTAAAGGTTAGAACCATAAGTGAAGAAGATGAGTGGTTCATATCATGGCCCGTCTTGGACTTTGCCTGCAAGAGAAGAAGAGTCCTAGCGAGCATCTACACCAAAACAATTTTGGAACAATTTGTTTGCTGATTAAGTTATAGCTAGGCTCCAACCAATGCTGACTTTCCAGGTCTTTTCCAGACCTTTATTGTGTTTCACTTTGATCTGTTTTCCATTGCTACACCGTAATTGTCTGGATATCTTTGTATTAAACGTATTTCTGAGAAGAGACCTAGGACTGATTAAGGTTTGATGGTTTACACTAGGACCAGACTAGATGGGCCCAATGTTTCTTTATCTGGTGACAAATTCAATGTTTGTATAACTTACCTTTCAACCATCTTTTCCATGTAGTTTCTTCTCTAACCCATTAAAATGAGGGGCAATGTAACTTTTTCTATAGTTGTTTGGCACACTGCATGTAACAAAAGTCTGGATCTTTAATGCATAGACAACAACCTGAAAGATAATGTGTATTTTGCGGCTCCAGTGAGGTTGTACTGTATAAGCGCTGAATCTGTTTAATGCACTTATTCAAATTATCTGGTAAATTATTTGTCCAATTCGCTTCTATAACAGAGTCTATGATAAAGTCAGGCTTTAGATTTGTCTCAAAGAGAGTTTTTGTTACAAAGTAAAACTTTCGTAATTGTAATGTACCACGCAGAAAAGTTAACTTAAATCAAATTTGTTATTTTTCTCAAATTGAAAATGACATGTGATTCCTCCTGTCAGCCCAAATAGGAAGTCTAAGGCACCTCCTGGACTTGCTTTGACTGAGTATGCACTCAGCTTAGATATGCACGATATTATTGCTTGTGAAAATAAGATATAGATGAAAATGACTATTTATATTACTTTTTTTATATTTGTGCATCTGTAGGAAATCAGGGTAATAATATCTTACTAGTGCCTTTGTAAAATGTATAAATCATAGCACATTGTCTGTTTTATTATTCCGACTGCTTCTGCATTATCTGCAATTTAAAATATTTATAGAAATTCAGTTTTACTCTTTTAGTTCCCTAAACAATGGCATTAATATGTTTTATAGAACCATGTATTGTGTATAAACGTCTGCCCTTACTTTGACTTGCATGAGTACATTAACTTTTCAGATAAATGATGCACAGAACATTGGGTTTTCTAAGGCAACATTTGGAATGGACTTTTACAAATATTTTTTTAATTACATGGAATGAATATACAAAATACTATGATCATATTGTGGTTGCAAAGTTTATAAGTTTTCATGGATGGATTGAAAAATCTACAACATCATTATTATATACCATGTAGGATACTACCAACGCTAGGGGGATATCAAAGTGCACCAGTGTTATGGCATATTCTAGCGTAGGCTCACTAAGTCAAGGGTGACAGGCATACCTGGGAACTCTCCGGGTTTGCCCGGAGGATTCGGGTCTTGACCCGGAGAACCGGTGCTTTAACTGGCAATATCCGGAGAGTTCCCAGGTATGCCCCTTCAACTTCCTATTTGGGCTGACAGGAGGAATCCCATGTAATTTTCAATTAGGAACATTGGGAAATACAACTATAAACGCCTTGAATGTGCCTTTTGAGTGTAGATGCATACCCCCCACACACACATTGTAGGTGTCGGGATATACTGTAACTCATTACAAGATAGGTGATAGCCCAATAGGCCCATTTACACTATGGAAATTGTGCTGAGCTGGCATAGCCTCCATAGTATGCTGTACCTATTCTATGAGTCCTGGGATATGTGGCCATATACTGGTGGCTACTGAGGTAGCCTCTGGGATTGGTACCCTCAGACAGGCCTACAGCAGGACCCAATACAAATACATCGCTATTGCTGTTACAGTGAACATGTCACCTTTTCACTTTCTGGTGGTAGAAACGTATATTTAATTATATCCTTCTGCTCCCTGTCTTTTCCACGCTGCTGCTTGTTGCAATAGACATATGTGCATTTAAAACCCTAGCAACAGAGGACCAGTATTGTTTTATTTAAAGATACTCCAGAAATCAGTTACAACAGATGTCTCGAAATACAGGCCCAGTTTACAAAAATCATAGCTTTGACATATGCTCCCATATGCTCTCAATTCACTTTTTTTATCTGATATCAAATACATCATGCAGTTCAGCATTATTGAGCATATTGAATGTGCATAGACATGTTAATTATTTGAAAAGCATCTGCTAAACATGTGTGAGGTATAAAAAAATGTATATTCACCAACCTGTCGGCATGCATACATAGAATAAGACTTTAATCCCTGACCATTTAGCTTTATTCCTTGAAACTAGGTTTCCTGCTTGACACTTCAGGTCAGTGCTTGGATTCTTTTTTGTGTCCAAGAACTTATTCTCTTCTTTTTAAATGCACACAAGGCTGTACCAGTTTTTTTTTGTTTTGGAAATTATATTAAGCCTGCCAAAATCGTAAATGGGTAATAACATTCTATGTTGATGTGTAAATTAAGTCTATAAAACACCCATGAAACCTGAAGGTCAAAAGTGATGTGCAGGATTGAGACTTTGCCATGTTCAATATTTCTCTAATAAATGAATCATCCTCCCTGAAGTTGAGTACTATATGTTTATTAAACAGTATGGAATGAGAAAGTGATGTGTACTTTACGTGCTTGTTAAAGGAATTGTATAAGAAATGTATAAAATTATTTTTTTCATCCCCTAAAATATAGTCTGGACAAGTTTAAACATGTAGTATGACTGCTTATGTGCGCTTAAAGACTTAAAAAGGAGGAGATATTTCACAACTGAAAACCAGTCTTATTACATGGTGCATTTTGACAATTTGATGGACAGACCACACTCAAGATATGGTTTCTTATAAGAGAGAATTATCTTTGGTGCCGATGAATGTTTTGTCAGGCAGCATAGGGTTCCATTAGTTCTACATGTGAGAAAATGTAAAGTTCAGTACTAAATCATTTCAAATTCACACATGGTACGATGTACAAATAAGTTGATTAAACCCAAATTCATTGCATGTTTTTCATATAATTATATGCTCTGTTTTTCATGACTTCTTTTTAATATGGATGATTCTTTCGGGTAAACTTAAATAAAAAAAATATGTACTACATGGAAATCAGAGTTACAAAAATATTTGTTTTTCAGTATTTACTACTAAAATGTAAACTGGAATCTTAAAATATTGTAGGGTTCACCATCAGATAGCTTGTAATCTACAAGAGGTTCCCTGATCCTCTGATCTTGGGAGAGGATGTCACTGCAAACGTCCCCTTTTTCTCTGCTGTCTGGAGGCGTCGGATGTGCGTGCTCTCAGTGACATCATCCAGCCCGGGAACATTTAAAACTCAGCAGCTCCTGCTGCTGGTAACTTGGTATATTTCCTCTGAGTGTTCCTGTGTTATAGTTCTTCTTATTGTTATTGATCCCTGGCTTGCTTAACGGACTCTGATATATTTCTGGATACCCTGACCCTGGCTTGCTTAACGGATTGCTGATTCTCCTAGAACCTTCTTCAGTGCGTCTCCCTGCAAACCAGACACCCCATTTATATTATCCTCACAGAGAGAGAGTATATAAATAGTATAAAATACAAAGTGATATTTATTAGCACATCTTAGAATGCAACCCTCCAGAGTTAGTTATTTTTAAGAACATAGATCCACAAAGCAATTAAGAGATCAGGGATATCACTAGGGGTGGGCTAAGGTGGTTGAAGCACATCATTTCACCCCTAGAGTTTAAGTGTATGGTGCTAGTTTTTGTGTATGTGTAAATTTATGGTGTTGGAGTGTGTGTTACTGTAAAATGTTAGCAAATGTTAGTGAACACACATAGTTAGCATGTGTGAGTGTATGCTGTTGGCTGTGTGCGCATTATTGTATGATTTTTAGGGGGTGTGTGTGTTCATGTATGTTGCTATGTGTGGGTGTTAATGTATGGTGTTAGCATGAGTGTGCGTGCCAACCCATGGTGTCAGGTGTGAGCCTAGGATTAGTGATACCTGGGAGATGAGAAGAGAGAGGTAAGGTGTCTGTGTTTATGTATGTATGCAGTGTAAGCATACAGTGCTAGAGTGAGTGTGTGTCTTGGTGTATGGTGTTACCCAGCTGAGGTTACTCCTAGGGGAACTAAAGACATCAATCTGTAGCGGGGTGTATATCACTGCCCCCCTTTAAGCTGCATAGGACACTAGAGAGACATCTGAGTACTCCAGCAGAATGTCCATGATTCAAATGGCACCACTAAAAGTCTATACTAAAAGTATACTAAAAGTAAATGACTAAAAGTATATAGGGCATATTTATTTTGCTTTCATTTAAACTAGCATATATTTTATATGCAAACTAATATTAATACAATATTTATGAAATAATAAGTACTATGACATGCGTATATTTTCAAAAAGGCATCACAGAAAAGGTAGGTAAATTTTTTGGCATCATTCCTTTTTTAGGCTTTTAGCTTCAGATCTGGAACCAATCTTAAAAAAAATAATTCTGTAGAGGAATAATCACAATCTGCAATGTTCCTTACATGGGAAAGGGACCACCTTAATTTTTTAACACTTACTCCAAGGTCACTAGCATCTGCTATATACTGAAGACTGGAATATTAAATCCACTTAGTCAAATGTAATTCTATACTTTGTGTGTCTATTGTGATATAACTGCAAAGGAGGGGGGCTCATTTTTTTATAGAATGTTGCCAGGAATGAAATATTTCCACGTACCAGGGTATAATTAAGAAAAACCAGAACAGATTTCTCTTTAATTAACAATCTGTTCATGCTAATAGCGAATGAATACTTTGCATAGAAGGGTTGCACCTCATGTTGACACATTGTTCTGACATAAATGGTTGGCTTAATTCTAAAATTATATTTGTTTGTAACGTAAAACTGAGTTAACTTAAAGTAATATCATTGTAAGTAACTAATAATAATAACAACAATAATAATAATGATATGACTGCAGCTTACAGCGGTTGAGGTTTTGTTTGCTCAAAATATTTTGGCACATCTTCAATAACTTCCAATCTGCTGTCTAACTGTTATGGGGCAGAATAACACATTTGCCAACTCCCAGCGCTTCAGCTCCTGCTTGCTTATCAGCATCAATATTTAAATAAGCCTAATAGATTTCATACACTCCACAAAACAAGATTGGCTCTGAAACCAACTGTCATAAATTAAAGGGACGTTGTACTTGTTTACTTCTATGATGCACTCTGAATGAATGACAAGGGTATTTGTGCTTTCTTTACTTGTCATTGTGCGACTGATTAGCAGAAATCACCAAAGGACATATAACTTTTTGATTGTTGTCCAGAAATCTCTCTTTTCCTTTGGTTATAAGAACCAGACAGTTTCAATATCTTCAAATGTACAATACAGGATTTATGGAGACAGATAATTAAGAACACGCAATTTTGTGTATTATGATACCTTTATGGGAAGGGCTTGCGGGTGGCTCCTAAATTTTGTGTTACAGCCCTGAAGTGGAAGCAAGACAGTCGTGTAGTTCAAAACATAAAACTCTATTCAAAGCACTTAAAATATTTGTTAACATATTTACCTTATAGATTGTCCCTCGAAAAAACATCCAGAATTCCTGCTGCCATAAAACAATATTGAGTGCTTCAATGTGGGCATAAAATACAGTGCTGCTTACAGTGATGTAGGATAAACCTAGGTTTATCTGTCTTATTTCAATGGTGGCTGCCACTATTGTATGTCTTATATTGAATTACCTTTCCTGCTCAAAAATCACACTTAGTTGATTCTTTCTGGCAATAAGTCCATTCATCCATACAGGGGCGGGCTGGGCCGGGGGGCAGTTGCCACAGAGGCCCTGCCACGTACCTGTGCATTGCTCGCTGTGCGAGCAGCGTCTCTTGTTCCACCCAGGACAAGCAGGAAACCAGCAGAGTCACGTGACTTTACGTCACGACACATGAATTTGCTTCGCTCCTGCTTTCCCGGGCGGTACAAGAGAAGAACACAGAGGGATGCAGCAGCTCCTGCAGAAGTCTGCGAGTGGCACAGAGTGATCTACAGTTCAGGTAAGGGGGTGAGGAGGTGGTATGAATGAGTATGCGTGATTGAGGAAATGAATGAGTATCTGTCAATGAGTGAATTAATGAGTATCTGTAAATGATTAGTATCTGTAAATGAGGAAATTAATATATAAATGAGTGAATGAATGTGAATAATGAATGAATTAATGAATACGTGTGTGTGATTGTGTGGATGTGTAAGTGGGGGAAGCATTGCAGAGGGAGGCTGTTTGAGGATACCACAGGCAGGGGTTGTTTGGGGGCAAAGGTGGGAAGTCCTATGCTTCCATCCTGGGTGTTGAGCAGATTCTGTGAGTGAAATCTGGGTGCTAAGGGGGGGGCATTAATTCATGAGTGGGTGCTGGTTGGGGGCATCACATAAATCAACACTAAAGGGGGGGCTAGGCAGTGGGATAAATATCCAATGTGAGGTTAGCTGGGGGCAATACACAAGGGTGTGGGCGCATTAGAGTGTCTGCATTGGCCATGTTTTCCAGGACACATATAGCTTGTAGATTCTGCTGACCAGCCCAAATAAAATTCTGCCCTGCATTATGGGGGATGCATAGACTCATGGAAGGAACAAACTAGTCAGAGGTACATCCCCCATACTGCAGGGCAGCATTTTATCTAAGCAGTGTGGAAAATCATTTAGTCCGTCTGGTAGATGTCAGAGCCTGTCCTGGTGTGTGTGTCTGGGTGTCAGTGTGACAGGGCCTGTCCTGGTGTGCGTGTGTCTCTGTCAGTGTGTCAGAGCCTGTCTGTGTGTGTGTGTGTTTGGTGTCAGCACGGCAGAGCCTGTCCTGTGTGTGTGTTTGGTGTCAGTGTGTCAGAGCCTGTCCTGGGTATGGTCGTGTAGTCCTGTCACCTGTCCGTGTTGTTCTTAGGTGTCGTGTGGCAGACCTGTTGGTGTGTCTGGTTGGTCGGCGTGGCAGAGCCTGTACTGGTGTATGTGTTTGGGTGTCAGTGTGGCAGAGCATGTCCTGGTGTGTATTTGATCATCTGTTTCCTGGCACTTTACTTTCTGTAGGAATAAATTGAACTATAGTAACTTTAAAGGACAAAAATTACTTGGTCCAGAAATCAGCGAGCAGAAAAGTGAATAACACATTTGCCAACTCCCAGCACGTCAGCTCCTGCTTGCTTATCACCATCAATATTAAAATAAGACTAATAGATTTCATACACTCCACAAAACAAGACTGGCTCTGAAACCAGCTGTCATAAATTAAAGGGACGTTGTACTTGTTTACTTCTATGATGCACTCTGAATGAATGACAAGGGTATTTGTGCTTTCTTTACTTGTCATGGTACGAATCTATTTCAATCTGCATATTTTATTAAAAAAAATTAGTTGTGTTAAATTGTGGCTTCAGGCGTCCCGTATTTGATGACTTTTTATAGTGTATTGACGTACTCCCACTCCCATCACATTACATCAACATGTGTTAGAAAATCAGGAAAAGATGGTCATGGATGGTGATATAATTCGGTGGCGCAATGGGCCACTTGACTTGACATGCCCCCAGGCCATAGGCAGCAAGCCCCCTGCATCCATAGACTTTTATTAGTCAGCATATTCAGAGTTATTAAGACTATTGCTTACCACAGGCAGTATGATAAGAAGTCATGGCATATAATTATGTAAATCTAGAGCTGTTACAAAAAGAAAATAGCATAATATTTTAAAAACATTACTTTTTAATCTGACACATGTGGCATTTAAGGGGAACTTAATCATGATCCATTCTTGAAGCAGTAGGGTGTATTAAAATATTGGGTTGAAACGTCACCACTTGTGTGGAAATAAAACTGCACTGATTTACTCGCATTGCTGAGCATCTCCTGATTGTTTACTATATTTGAGGGTGTTGGGGGGAACCCTGCTTGTGCAATTAAGGTGCTGTTTGACCATCTCCTAAGTGTGTATTGGAAATGAACTAGACCTCCCATACTGACAATTATCTGGACCGCTAACCTCACACTTTAAAAAGTAACAAAGAAATGCCCCAATTGTCAAACATCTCACAAGCATCTCCAATTTTAGTTCTTGAAACACTAATCCCTAATCTCATTTTACCAGGCTGTATGATTTTAACAGGGGTGCAGGGGTGGTTGTTTCTTCTATACAAATAATTTGGTTAGCTATGGACAATTGAGGGAGTCCACAGACTTTTACAAATAAATCCTATTATTCAGGGCTCTCTCACACATTAGCATGGGAAAAGGAACTCCAGCCAGAATTCTCCCAGGAGCAGTGGATTAAGGGGGAAGAAAACATGCGGAGAGTTTCCCATTACGTAAACCATTTAGAATTACAGAAGAAAATTATACGTAGATGGTATTTGACCCAGTTCGCTTGGTAAAAATACATTCACACATTTCGTGGGCTTGCCCAAGAGTAAACAACACTTGGTTTAAGTTATTCAAGTTGATAGAGGAGGTCACATGAGATACCTTAGATTTTCAGTAGAAGTAGCCCTGGTTTATCCGTGCACAGGCAAGGAAACTCATAATTAATTTTTTTCATTACAATGAAGCTAACCATTGCCAGACACTGGAAGTCCAATTAATCAGTGGCACTAAATGATGTGCTACACACCCTGGTGTCTCACAGATCCCTGGAACACATTACACATGTACAAAACACTACTGTTTCTCTATATGATAAAACCTGGAATTATAGGCTATTTAATGGCTCTTACCACAAGAAAATCAGCCATGGGTTAATAGGGGGATTGACTTATGACTCAAGATTTTGGGTGACTCTACAGGTAAGACATACATGGAGGTGGTTCTCTAGCGCTAGGTAGATCTGCTAAGACTCTCCTTGCAATGTCAAAGCTCAGGAGTCAAATAACCTAAATCCCCCCATATGAGTGTTGCCTAAACCAGCTAAACCTTTTGGTATAACCTTGTGTGTATATAATGTTGTTTACTAAATCCAGCCCAGGCTCAGTCTGATTAATTTTTTTTCTATTAAATTTGTTACGCTGTGTCATGCTAATGTGTGGCATTATGAGTGACATCAACAACAATAATGTTATTAGTGAAAGATAATGTACCACATGCTTACAATTTCTGTGTTGTTACATCAGGTTAAATGAGCAACATGCATTACTATGATAGTCATTGTCTTTACACCATATCCTCTACGCTCCATGTAAGTTGACATGTAGACAACATGTAATGCTGTTTACACGGAATTCTATCCAGAACGTGGCCCTGCATATTCTTCCACTTATGGAGGTCATTGATACTAATCCTATGTGTGATGCCTATTCTGCAGTGCTGTACATGTTCTTCCATGCCCTGAGGAACATAGCTCTTGTGTAATGTACATAATCCAACCTATATACAAAATAAAGTTAAAAACAAAAAAAGAAAATTCACACTTCTATAATTAAAAATGTATAACACCCTTTGGGTTATGTCTTGTTTTGCACAGCATAAGCTTTAAAACCAGGGTATTATGATTTTTTATGTCTAACTTTACATTTGTCTAATATGTTTTTAAATAAATTCAGGGTTAAAGAAGTGTGAATTTTAAAAATGTCTTATGAAATAAAATTTTATGTTGGATTTTGAATTGAAATTGCATGCATTGTATCTCTTTCTGCCATTATTTGGAAGCCATTAAGGACTTTCATAGGTAAAACTTTTTTTAAGTAACCAGGACCATGAGTTCAAATGGGTTTAGATCTTTCTAGAGCGCTCCCACTATTATTTATATCTTCTAAATGTAGTTACTTCACAATATAATCACAGTGATCAGTACAACATCCCAACACATATACATTTGTATTCTCATAGCATATCAGCTCTTGCAAAAAATAAATAATGCACTAAAGATTTACTGTCAGCTAACCATCTTGACCTCAGCATGAAGATTGCAGTTATGTGGCTGTGTTTGCCTTGATAAACAAATGTATATTTTACATATGTTGTTATATAAAGTGCGCTATCTCTGCAACAAATCATACCCCACAGTCCTACAAATTGCTGTATGCTGATGATTTAGTGAGAATTAGACGTGTGCATTCGTATTCGGGCGAACATGCATACGAACACGAAGGGTGCATTTTGTTGTTCAGCCCGAATACCGAACATATGAACATGGCGGTGGCAAAACGAAGACGAACTTGGCCTGTCTCCCCGCCCCAAGAGTTAAAGGGCCATGTAAGCCCTGCAGGCAACCAATAGACTCACTCACATGGCCCTTTAACTCATGTTAGGTGCAACTTGGCCTCATGTTCTCCCCGCTCTAAGAGTTAAAGATCTGTATAAGCGACTCTATTGGTCATTCGTACGGACCTTTAACTCTTGGAGCCAAGTTGCAGCACCAGAATTTTAAAAATCTGTACGAGCTACGCTATTGGTCGGCGACCAATAGAGTCGCTTGTACAGATCTTTAACTCTTGGTTCCGCACCAGGAGTTAAAGGGTCATGCTACATAAGTCGTTCTTATGGCCCTTTAACTCCTGACAGCTAACTTACCGATTTCCGCTCCGATTATCCCCTGTAATGGTGTGTAGATGTCTGGAGCAGAAATCCGTAGGTTCGCTGTTTAACTTTAACTCTTGGATTGGGGAGAAAGGCCAAGTTCCCCGTCAGGAGTTAAAGGGCCATGCAAGCGACTCTATTGGAGGCCCCTGCAGTTGACCAATAGACTCACTCGCGTGGCCCTTTAACTCATGACAGCGCAACTTGGCCTGAGGAGACCATGGTCTCCCTGCTTCAAGAGCTAAAGGTCCGTACAAGCTACTCTATTGGTCGTTCCTACAGACCTTTAACTATTGGAGCGGGGAGACCAGTGGTCTCTCCCGGCCAAGTTGCAGCACCAGGATTTTAAGTCTGTACAAGCGACTCTATTGGTCACCTGCAGGAGGCTTGTCGTATAGAGTTGCTCGTACAGACATTTAAAATCCTAGCGCCAAAGCTGCTGCCGCGTGCATACCATGTTAACCCCGTGTTAACCCCTTCTACAAAAAGCGGCAAAAATCAAGAAAAAAACAAACATGAAGAATATTCGGGCGAATATTTGTGGAATAAATTTTTTCCCCCCACGAAGACGAACATGAAAAGTTGGTCGGCGCCCAAGTCTAGTGAGAATGTTGCCATTAGTCTGTTTCTACTTCTATTTTTAACATACCTAGTTCAGGATGTCATGTCTCATGTGGGATTATTTTACTAAGCTAAATGGCACTCTAGAGTATTATTTTGTCATTTCAATTGTAATTGTCAACACCTTCTTTTTAACAGTAAAATTTCAGATTCAGCACTTATCTAATTATATTCAATAATTAAACATTTGATTCTGGTGACAAGCTTAGTTTTTATAGTAATCAACACATATTGGACTTAATTCAATGATCAGTATAAGAAACATCTTTTTCATAAAATGAAGATCACACATTAAGATCATACTCACAAGTAAGCAATTAACTTCCAAGGCACGAAAACTCAAATACACCGACACATTTTGCAAGCACATATCATGATCACGGTACAGTGTGTGCTATTTTGTTTTTATTTCCTTTTATTTGCCAACCTGCCCCCCAGTTATGCACATCTGCCCCCAGATATGCCTTATACCCCCTATAGGCCACTCTGACTCCCAGATATGCCTCTTGACCCCCATTTGCCACTCTGCCTCCCAGATATGCCTCTTGACCCCCCATTTGCCACTCTGCCTCCCTGATATGCCTTTTAATTCTTATATGCCATTCTGCCTCCCTGATATTCCTTTTAACCCCCTATATGCTAATCTGCCTCCCTAATATTCTTTTTAACACCCTATATGCCACTCTGCCTCCCTCATTGTTTTTCAACCCCCTATATGCCACTCTACCTCCAGAAAGCCCTTATACCCCCCATATGACACATTACCATCCCCCAACTTACCAGTGCAATGCGCACAGACAACCTCCGTTGCTGCCGGCACTTCCGCCGGGGCTTTTATGAATGAGCATCGGAAGGTCATGTGACGCCGGCGCTCCGTCATAGAAGCCCTGGCAGAAGTGCCAGCAGCAGCGGGGGTTGTCTGCGCGAATTGCACAGACCTCCATCGGCTGTCGGAGAGGAGGATCCAGGTCCCCTGCTGTGCTGGATCTTGAGGTCTGATTAGAAGACGACCTTGAATATAAGACGATGGTTATTTATAACCGAGCAAATACAGTATATACGAAGTGAAAAAAAAAACAGAGTATTCCAGAGTACGCGGTGATACCCTTTTTATTGGACTAACATAATATTTAAAAGACAAGCTTTCGAGCATTATCCTCTCTTCATCAGGTCTGAAGAGTATTGCAAGCTTTTGGAAAGTTGGAGAGTGTATATATATATATATATATTTATATATATATATATATATATATATATATATATATATATTTCTTAAGATATCTCTGCCTCACTACTTTGTCAAATTACCTGTAAATACCAACAAAGAAATATAATTTAATAAAAATGTATCTGTATACATTGCAGTAATACTCAGCTGTAAGTATATCGAGTTTGTCAAGGGACACCATCTATAGTTTAGGTTGGTCTCTGAGCCTGTTGTCTGTATTCTTGAAGCATCAGAGATTGATAGCTGTATGTGCTGAGACATTTTTAAGTGTCAATAGGTCATCTTGCTTTATTTCATTGATTCTTTTTTTTATCAATTAAATGACAAAATTACTTTGTGAAGGCTTCTGTGTGCCTTACCTGCGTGCACTGAATGCTATGTCAGAAAAAAACATGTACGTTGTAAACAGAGACATTGTTTACTGTTTGGTGATATATTGCACATATTTTTATGACTGTGAAAATTAGTTTTACAATACTAAACCTATATATATGAACAGTAAACAATGTCTCTTTTTACAACGTACATGTTTTTTTCTGACATAGCATTCAGTGCACATATATATATATATATATATATATATATATATATATATATATATATAAGAAAACGTGTGACCAGTCTTATGCTATGCACTTAGACAAAACATTTGGTTTTGAGTCCATTCCTAAATTATTACTGATGTTCTAAAACAGCAACTGAACATAGAATCCTAATATCTGCTTTTGAGCCATGAACAGGTGACATAAGCTTAAATATTATAAGTTGAGACTGATGTTTAAATAGAACTAAATGATATAAATGGAGTCTAAGATCCAGCACCCAGTTTTCTTGTGAAAATGATCTTGGATTTAATATTTAATTTGCATTAACAGCATCAAGAATTACAGTATACATAAGCCATAAACCAGTCTACAGAGAACGCACTCTTCATGTTCAACTCCTTGGTACTATATATATATATATATATATATATATAATACTAGGGGAAAACATACAATCAAACATATGCATTCATAAATATGAATAGTTAAGGGAAAACTAACAGAATGCATTTTTTTCCGATCTCAAAATAACAATAATAATAGTAGGAGTAGTAGTCCAATTTTTTGGCAGCACGTATAATAATATTCAATGCTGAATTGAAGAACTAGGAATGAAGAAAATACTGTGAGCTGGCCGACTGGTTGAAACATGTAAGCCCAACATGAGATAATCATTATTATCAAGCTTTGTTCACACTGGTTTCACACAGCAGGTAACCCATCAGTGCAGAACTGAAGCAATCATAGGGCAAAGTAATTGTTCCATGTTTTTCAATAGGAGATATTACACTGATTTGAAAAAGCATACAGTACCCTTGCTACATATGCACACATTTGCATCAGATTTCCCTTCGCCCATTGTTATAAACGATAGCAATCCACATAGTGATTTGCACTGCTACATGTTTATCAACACAAATGTTTCTATAGTAGAATTGTGGCGAGCCAGCTGGTGGTGCCAGACCCCGAGCTTGGCTGGTCAAGCAGAGTCAAATCCACCCTCTGCACAAGGAAAATCACTGGGCCAGTTCGTATGAACATGCAAGAACAAAAAAAACATAAAAAAATAGGAAACCTTTAAGCTAGCCTGGCCTCGCCTTGCACTCTAATAACAGTCTGCCACATCATCACCCAACTGTAATCCAGTGGAGAAAATTGAAGTGTTTCTGTATGCAGACTGATTCTTTGTATTGTAAATCAATGTATGGCCAGGGACACAAGATGACTAGAGAATGATATAACATTGGACAACGTAGATTGTTTCAATCCAATACATCTCATACATTTACATTGTAGACCATTTGATTCTGCTATTGTTTGTTCTATTTCAAAAAACTAATCCAAATGAAGTTTGCTGGTCACGGTACAAACAACATTGCTCATTTTGTGGTTATAAGAATATAAAACTTGTCAAGTAAAACAGTCAAATCTCCTAAGAAGCATTTGGGTAACAGCAGAGATTAAACATGATCAGTGGTTGCTTTCTCAACCATTTATTGCCGGCTCTTAATGAATGTAGCACATCAGGGGTTTATTTAAAAAAAAATAAAAAAGTGTGGTATTTACGAAGTGGCTGAGATGGCAACCTTATGTGTAAAGTGTCTTGTAAGTTACACATCTGAATAATTAAATGTGTCATTTGAATGTGTCTTGTCTTTGTCAACCATCCATTTTGTATTAGAACTTGCAGATTAATTAACACTTTTTTTCGAATGTGTCATTAAATCAAGATAATGAACAAATCTTATAATCAATGTGTGGATTGATTGAATGAAAATATTTAGTCCCTAGATGAAGAAAACCATTAGATCTGTTTTTTGCAGACAGTCCTCATTTTAGAACGCATCTTATAACAATTCACGTTCATGCCTTCATTTTAGACCTGATTCACCATGTCATGTCTGCTCTGTGTTCCATTATATGTTTCCTTTAACAGTAACAGTAAAAGTAACTTAAACTGAATAACGTTCTTAAAAACCCTCATCCACAAGTGAAGTTATCCAATAGATGGCTGATCAGACTTTAATTTTATTGTTATTATTATGTCACTCATGACCGATGATCGTAAACTTGAGGCTTTAACAAAGGTCTTGTATGTACTGGTAAACACAAGAGTCATTTCCACTCAAGACCGAAAACCTCATTGTATCATTGGGCATGCTCTTTAAAATATAAAGTGCTAGCATCTTTAGCTACCCTATGTCAAGCAATGTTGCTCACCAGTCACCACTATTAATACGGCATTTATTTTAATACCAATTACAATTTGTATTCTTAATGTGTTTGTTAGTGGCAAGTAAGCTGGTTGGTGTTATGGCGCAAACTGAGCCAAGCTAAATCCATCCACATTAGAAAAACATAAGGAAATATACAAATATATAAAGAAAAATATTTGGGCTTGTCTAATTTAGTTTGCACACAACTACCATCCTAAATCCAAGTTAGGATTGAAGACTTTAGGAAAACTGCTACTTCTTTGCCTAACTGCACATTTCCAGGCAGTATACCTATGTAGGTATGTATGTATTATTAATGTTGTTATGATTAACAATGTCACATTTCAGGTTCAACCATCACTCTTTTAGCTATTAAGAGAAAAATCTGTTGTTTATGTTCATCATATTTAGCCCGGTCAGAGGTCTTAAACCTAAATAATTCTCTACACATACTTCAAATCATGGTCTTTAAAGCTTTGAAAATGTAACTTACGTCTGGAGTTTGCCCACATTGGTTCTACTTCTGTTTTTGCTGCCAGGTTCAAATTATATTAAAACATATTACAGGGCATCAAAATAAAGTTGGTTTTGACAACTTATAAAAACACTAATTAATTCTGAAAAAATATATACTGTAAAAATATGCCGTTTTCATCATTATCAACTGATCAGTCATAGTGTTAACTTAAGAGTGTCCATTGATGTACAAATGTATTCCAAAACACACCGTTCATCCAAAACAGTCTAATCCATACACTAATGTATACACCTTCATCCCTCCAAAAAATCTGCCAACCTCACAGGTGCCACAATACACACAAAGTAGGTACTTAAGGCCCCCATTGATCTCATGGTGTCCACTTAAAAAGATTTAGGGTTCTATTATTTTACCACAATAATGGAGCACATTTAAAAAATATTAATGTAGTATAAGAAATGAGGTCCACAACACGGTAAATGTATTTGAAATGTCTAACAATACTGATGTAGAAAACATTAAAATAGTACTGCACCATGTAAGGAATTACATTGACTAAATGATCCTATCAAAATTTTATACATTTAAATGTCTAATCTACCTACATACACATATGCATAATAGATCTCTTCACTTACCGTATCTGCTCTTATGGTTATGAAAAGTGCTATATTGTTATTATTATTATACACGTTGTTTGTGATTTGTGTACATTATAAAACTCGTATAGACAGCATAAAAATGCACGCCATGAATATACGGTAAATATGGTGAACGGCATAGAAAATGGACTGAAACCTACTTGGGCTTAATAGTTTGATTTACAAAAATGTTTCTTTTAAACCATCTGTTCTTCCATCATGTGTATCTATCATGTGGAATGACATGCAGTTCTGTTTAATATACCTACTAACTAGACAATATTGACTGTAAATTGACTGTAAATTGACATGATGAAAACAGATTGAGTTGTATGTATGTTGCAAGTAAAACAAAGCATTGCTATATATAAAATAATGTACCAGATGGATAAAAGAACAAATGTTAACTTCTGTAATCTGTAACATTTTGGCTCTATTAACATTAATAGATAAGGCTTTGTGTTTATCTATTAATATATATAGTTCAGTTTCCAGCACAACTGGCTAAATATGTCTCATAAATCATCTACCATTTTAAATAATGCCTAAGATATTATAATTATAAATTATAATTGCGGGATATCTTTGCATATTTTATATAATTTAAAAAAAAACAGAAGAAATGTAAAAGACAATCAGTCCAAATATGCTACAGTTAGTCCCTGAATTAAGGTCCAATTGGTAAAATCATTCCTCTTACAAGTGTGCTTAGACTTTTAATAGCCATACATTTAAAGATGTAATAGATTTAGACCCCTCTATGTCGAAAATAATAGATAACTCGTCTTCAAGACATCCCCAATCAAACCAATTCAAGTCACGAGAACAATACCAATGAGTGATGGGAATCAATTCCTTTCCATTAAGGTTTTGAATCATAAAGACCCCAGATTAATTCATGCATGATCAAGTGAGTTATGTGTAACCTTGAGCAATTTGGTTTGTAGGTTCTACATTTGTAATATCCAGATATTCTATTTGTAGGTTTCATCTCTATGTTATTTGTTCCATATTTATCATTTGCATTTACAGTAATTTCAATGGGTTCTACTGAATGTTTTTACAAAATATGTATTGGAACACTGAACAGTCATTGAACAGTCATTGGGCAGCTGCAAATCTAGCCCCTGGCTGGTAAAAGGAACATTCTAATACAAAATAATGGGAGTTTAATTTCAAGAGCAATTCAGTGCACCTTGGTATGTGTTAACTCCTCTGTTGAATAGCCAAGTATCTGAAGGCCTTCCTACAGCTTCGGCAGAGGTGATACAGTTGATGGGTATGTAAAGAGCGACGAGGTAGCTCTCCCAAGTGTAGAATAAAGAACCTTGAATGAGTATAAGAAAAAAGATGGAACCTCCTAGGCCGCCTACATTGAGCTTCTGTGTAGCTGAGGTTTGTTTGCTGGTATGTGTTCAATGGGGTGAAGATGAAGCTGGTGGTGCTTCTGTAATTCTGATTATTGCATAATGAGTAGACATTGGTTCTGGCTCACTCTCCTCCTGTATTACTCTACCATATGATAGACAATCAAACAGAAAGTTATATAGTGCTCTAAAATAAAAAAAAAATAAAAAAATTAATAAAAAAAAATATATATATATATATACACATATATACAAATATACAACTTTACCCAGTTATATATTGTAGTATGGTCTCATGTATCCAACATATAAGGACATAAACCATAAAAAAAGAGAAAGAAAAAAAACAAACAAAACAGTGTAATATTGCACAGGAAACATAATTCTTGAGTTGGAACACCCCAATACAAATAGACCCCAGATCTCTCCAGCAGGTAGAGGGTTAAAATGGATACTCCAAACACCAGGAAAAGATAACTTCAAACCAATAACTTTATACAGTAATAGAGATTACTTGCACCATCCATAGGTATTAGATCATGGCCATGTGTATACACAGAGGATGGTCAAGATCAAAAATAGCTTAAATAGCAATAAAAGCAAATAAAAAACAGTAATAAAATGTCACAACTTGCTTCACGCAACACGTTTCGCTCTGTAGTATGGGCTTCCTTCAGGCTTGCTATTTCAGCAATATTTGATCTTCACTATCCTCTGTGTATACGCATGGTCACGATCTTGTTCGGCCCTTCTTATTGGAAAAGCTTGGACGTGCTGGCCCTAGTGAGTAATGAATTGAGGGAGTTAAATCCACAACTCCCCTGCCAACTCTCCCCTTAGTAAATAAATCACAGTCTTTAAGCGCCTCCACGTTATTTGGATTAATAATTAACATACTGATATATTTTTCTAATCTCAAACTGATGAAAAATAACGCAGAATACTACTTAACACTTTTATAAACAGAGCAATTTTCAGAAATAGCATTAGAGAGGATTGAACTTCCTTGATTACGTAGCTGACCTTCTAAGCACCGAACGGATAAATGCTTCCAATCTTGATTTGTTTATAAAATGACACCCCTTGTGTTGATGTTTGAATTCATCACTTTACACGAATACTTGAACCTTGGCTCCTCCTGTTTTGCTCCTAATCCGAGAAACCAATTTATGAGTTGTGTCATAATCAAATGTGATTTTGGATTCTTTTCATGTAGTCAATGCTGTCATTTTTGCTGAAAACTCTGAATCCAACGAGCAAAAAGAAAAATCTGTTTTTTTTCTTCATATACTTCTTGTTCTTTGTCCTTCTTCAACTAGGACCTAACAATGCAACCGGTCTTACCTTGTTCCTTCTAAAATGTATCATTTTTTATTGATCTTTATGTCTTTCAAAATTGCTTTTATACCTAACCTCAGTATCACTTCATCTCTCCTGTGAACATGTTAGGATGCATTAGATTGTCTCAATAAGTGTTTTTATATATATTTTTGTTTGCTTTTTTAACTGCCATGTTAGTCTTGAGGTCTTGACCATTGAGACATCTTTTATAACTTCCAGAAGGGATTTCTTAAATGTGCTTGATGCTGCAAAATGGTATTTTTTTTACAATTCAATAAACTTATTGTTATTTTTTTAAGTTTATATGTGGTGTACTCAAATATAGAGCATCATAATTGTTAGGCTTCTTAAATTCTAAATCTTATCTGCTGTCAGTTGTCAGGTAATTAGGTAAATGTGTCCTGAGTCCTGAGTTTTGGTTCTTTATTCATCCTGGAGTCTATTAACTTATATAGTTGCAGAGAAATATTTTGTGTACATATTGGTCTTTTTCATGTTGCTTGACTTACTAGCTGATACTTGTAGGTTTGTGGCCCTAAGCTGTTTGTTTCCAGGCATTATATTTGGTAGAAACACTATTTTACTTGTTAACATTTTTAACCCATTAATTGAGAACCATATGATTTTAAAACAAATTGCGCAACAGCTTTTGAATTTAAACAGTTTACTGCAGTTCTATTGATTTCT
>VKOC01022720.1:0-18802 GCA_009364415.1 Spea multiplicata | reverse complement strand
TGTAAAATTTATTTTCGTGTACAAAGCCCTAATAATGCAGTATGATGTATGACATGATGTAACTTGAGATCAGGTCCGAAATGGGGGGCATGATGTAAATGTGAATCGCTGTCGGTTCAGACTGTCTGAATCAGACTACACCAATTAAACTGACTTGGATCTCTTAATAGCATGAAGCCCAACGTAGCATTTACTATGAAATTGTTACTATTATATTATTATTATTATTAATTATTATATTCTTTGTGTCTTGTGCCAAGATTAGGCGACATATCTGATTTTAAAAAGGATTTTTTCCCCCCATTTTATTTTATAGTCCGAGTTTGAAAAAGATGTGGATTTGGCATGTAGATCAGGTAAGGACTTTGGACAGCGATTTTTGGATATATGAACACTATGAGGTTTCCTGAATAGACTTATGAAGATTTAATAATAATATATCTAAATATTATATATATAAAAATATACATGTTCTTGTTATAATCCTGATGTTTAGAAAAGTTGGATTTTTTTGGAACTCGGTATAGATGTAGTTTTTTTTTTATAAATCTTTAGTTATCTGTCTCCTTATCTCCTCCACTTGCCAAGAAAACCAATTGAAATCCTAACTACTTTTCTGTAAAAGCCCAACTCTAACCACCAGCCACTTTTCTGTAGAATTATATGAATGTTGTCAAAATCACAACTTTTATTGTTTTTTTTTGGTTTTTTTTTTCTTCTAGCGTTAAAGCAGGACATGTCGTCATGTAGAACCTCCACGATCACAGGAACACTGAAACGTCCGTCTGTTCACGATGAAGAAAAAATGAAGATGAGCCACCAGAAAGGATCAAACTTCAATAGTCTTCCTTCCAACGTTTCCAAAATGCATCTTCAAGGATCTCCCCACTACCTGGGAGGCATCAACCTGAGCGAGTTCAGCAACCACACGCTCACCCTGAAGAAGGACAAGACTCAGCCACCCAAGCCGATCTACATGTGCGAAGGAGATATCTTCAAGAAGCTGGACTCGGAGCTCACCAGAGCCCAGGAGCAGTCCATGGACACCAGTTACGTTATTTTACCCAGTAACACATCGACTCTGAGAGCGAAGCCAAAAGACGAGAGCAAATACAGTGTGAACATTGACCAGATGCCCCAGACGAGACTCATACACCTAAGCATGGCAGATCCCACTTACATGATAAAAAGTCCTCCAAGGGAGCGGATTGGTATAAAATGCGTCGAACAGGGATCACCGATGCAAAAGCCGCAGATACATCCGAGCGAGGCACAGATTCCCATTGGCCTTTGTGATAAAATGGACTCAGGGATCGGAATCGTGTCAAAGACAGAATCGATCGCTACACTTTCCATGAGTTCATTAGAGGTAAGAACCTAGCGCAGTCAGGGCTGTAAAGATCTCGCCCATGTCCTCTCAGACTTCTATATCAAGGCATTATGATATTTGGTCATGGGGTAGGCAGCTATGAGTTCATTCCTTGTCCTTCAGGACATGAGTTGGGTTACTATTGTGATGGGTTCACACCTTTCCTCCCATGTAATGTCTTAAAATAAGGTTATTCTCCACCCTAAGTGATAAGTTACCAAATTTCAATTTTATACATGTGGATAGGTCTCACATTCAATAGATGAAATCGTGAGCACAATTATAAGAAAGGACTGAGAATTCATCATAGTAATTATTTATTGAAAAATAATAAAAATTACAGGAATCCAAAATTAAAACAGAGTATAACATAGAATGCCTGTTAAAACTTATATGCATAAAAAATAAAAATAAACATACCAGTCAGTCTCGATATGAAGTCTAGCTTCAGTCTCTCGGTCTGCCCCAGAGTATAAACAAAGGTCTGCATATATATAAGATTTTGTAACTAGACCTGCGTATCGCTACCTCAAAAAGAGTACTAACGGTCATAAAAAAACTCAGAAGAAAATCAGGAGAGGAAAATCACCAAGGCCAAGCTGTTGATCATTTTTACAGAATAACCAAAACATTCTAATCTTTAAAACATAAAAAAATCTTATGGAACAGAAACTACTAGTACTGCGTAGTTAAATCCTTAACCTTAACTTCTACTTAGACTTGTAATAGTCATTAACCTTAACTTCTACTGAGGCCTGTAACAGTCCCTCTCCATTAGCTGGGCAAAAAAAATTATGATTACTTGGTCCAGCTAATAACATTAACTTAAATTAATCAACAAAATTAGAATCACCACATTCTAAATTTATTGGTGAAAAAGAAAAAGAAAGGTGTTTCCGCGATTTCATGAAACACAAAACATTTACAATGTGAACACCATACATGATCACAAGTTATATTTTCATGAGAACTCTGCAATTGATAAAAATCACCCAACTGAAATGCATAAGACTCTGTATACAGATGCAACAAAGTATTTCTCCATATCCCACCAAAACAAGTCTCATGAGGAGGTCCATTGCAAGCAAGCAAAACTGTGCAACCAAAAGTTCCATGGCTTACAATATTAAGAAGTCCTTCTTGTTTAGTTTGTAATATCAATTGGAAAATTTGTTTGTCTTTATTGACGCATTCAAAGAACGATGGATTAGAAAAATTCCTCGAACCCATGAGTTGCCAGAAAATGTAATTGGTCTTGAGATTCCTCGAAAGTAAAGTTCCCTTCGGTGTCAGAATCAGTAACGGACCCACTGATTGTAATGGGAGGTGATATAGAAAATCTTTCATATTCACTGGCGTCTGTATCTTGTTCACCGCTGGAGACAGTTGTAGATATGAGTACTCTGTTGTCTCCTGAACCTTGAGATTCTGTCTCCGTGGGACTCTGTGGGAGGCTTTGCAATTCCGTTTGTTGTGAGGATGTATCATTGCAGTGACTATAATGATTCCAAAGAATGTCCCAATATCTCTGTGATATCATGGGAATTACGACTAATCCTACAAGATCATCAAACACATAAGGATTATTAACGTCACTTATTTTGGTGTTACATATCTCGCAACGGTAAAACAGGTCATACATTACTACATCTTGATTCTTTCTAACTTCCACACCCAACAGGAAGTGTGTCCACACATCCACCAGTATCCTGGAAGTTAAAACAGGTGTATTAAAAATGTTTCTAATGAGCCTGTCAAAAGCTGCAGCATTCATCTTCTTCGAACTTGTTTACCTTTAGGCAAAAGAGAAAATAGTCGCCATATAACACCAAATAGAAATAATCCAAGTATTAACAGTAACAGTGGTTTTAAATATCCAAAAATACTCAACATGTTACCAATGCTACCAAAGATACCATTTCCCATTTTTCCTAATCCTTCTCCTACAGCAGAAATAGCTTTTCCCATTCCAGGCCATAATGATTTTAAAGCTTTACCAAGGTTCTGCATCCATTGAGGAAAATCTCCTTCATGAATATATATACGTAATAACTCAGAATGTATCTTTTGCGTTAATACATCTATAGCATCATGGGTGGTACCTATGATTATTTTCATAGATTTCAAATGAGCCAAAAATGCAGTCATATATGGCAGCTGCAAAACAAAATGTGGAACATCAAATCGCAGTATTTGTAAAACTGTCTGGGTCTGTAATGGAGGGGTGAAGATTATATTAAAACACTCAACAGAGGTATTTACTGTAATAATTGATGGTTGCATAGAAGGAATATTACATTCACTTGTACTGCTTAAAACCAAATAAGAACCATTAGATAATGACTCAATTCGAGTATAGGGAGCAACTACCGGATGCACAGTAATTTCACAATCAGATCCGTTACCATCAGCTCCACAAGGTAAAACAGTATAAATTTCACCACATACAAGATATCCTATCTCTGTACATTTCTCAACTTTAAGATAAAAATGTTCTCCACATTTATAGGAAATGTAATCATATGGCTGCTTAATTTGCATTAAAGCTAAATCATCAGCAGTGTCAATCAAATGTCCAAAGTTATCAAGTTCCCAGTTAGTAGTATAAACATCACCAGGGATAATCAATTCATAGTACAAAAACAATTCCCACTGACTATCATCAGGATTTCTCATTTGTCTATGCTTAAGTTCTTTAATATCATAAACCCTGAGTTTCGATACATGAGCTAAAACTTCAGTTTGTCTTTCACTTAAGCCTAATTGTTTTTGAATCCATGTCACATTTAATAATGTGGTATCAATTTGTTCCCCTTGAAGGGTTAATCTCATAGCTGTTAACTTATTAAGTACCATTAAAGCTCTTAGTTCTTCTGCTAAAACAGTAAAATCTGACATTGCAGCAGATATAAAAATTATTAAATGATCTTTTAACAACAAAACTTTCTTCTTTAACTCTTCATCATTAGCGTCGGAGACGTGGCTAATAATAGAAACAACATCACTTAGCAAATGACCAGTTGTTATTGAAACTTCTGCATTATTTAACAACCGTCGTCTCGTTAACAAAACATTTTCACATTCATCACTTTTTTGTGTAATGTTGTTTTGATAATGTATATTTGCAAATGTGTTATTTGTTCCCCACACTGCTTCAGCATATGGCATATCAGCGATATTTTTTGTTTTACACTGTATATACTCACATGGTTTGTCATCAGTACCAATATATACATTCATTTTATCCTGTATACCTTTTATCACAGTTTCCACATCATATATGGTGCTGTCTGTCAAACATTTCTGAAACAGGGAGTAAACCGTATAATTTGTTTTAACAAATTTAGATTTCTGCACGCACCAAAAACCAGGAAGTCCGCTGTAATGTAAAAATCCTTGGTCGATTTGTTTAGGCTGCCACTTGAAAATATTATCAGTCAAATTGTAAAAAAAATGAACAAGAAGTGCATCTATAAACCTGTGAGGGAATGTTTGGATCACATATTCCTTGTTCTATCAAACTTTCGTAAGTAATACCGCACGGATTACCTTTTGCTTTGCAAGAGTGACTAAAATACGATGTATTCAGAAACGAGGGAAATCTTGGCATTGTACAGATATCCCATTCCGTCAGACTGCGAAATAAATTTTTCTGTCCTTTTGCCTGCCACTCAGGGGGTAATGCCTGTCTCTTTAATTCACCCGTTTCCGGATTTTGTACCTCAACATGTAGTTGCTTCATCAAGGCATCATAGCCATCATCATCATAAAATTCCGGTTTCCACCATTCTGAGTAAAGCAAATTAGAACAAAAAACAGCACCTTTATAAGGTCTTACACCTCCAGGAAATCGATATTCCTCCTCTTCTGCATCTTCCCAAAAATCAATACGTGTGTCATTCCTTCTGAAGGGGACAAATCCTTTTTGAGTAGTTTGTCCTGTATTCAAATAAAAAATAGGATAACCTTTATATGTTACCTTGTCCTGTGTAGTACCTGGACGGGGACACTGATCAGCCTTTATTTCCGGTGTTGGCCAGATTCTTACGCCTTGAAAATCAACAAAATAACAATGTCCAAGAGAAACATAACACATCTTTTCTCTATATGTTTGTTGTTTCCGGTGGTCCTGTAAAGGCAACTTATATGGCAGGGTAACAGCTTGTACCTTTTTCATCTGGTCATCTAGGTATGACTTTACCAGAGCACGTCCTTCATCAGAAACAATTCCAGCTGTTTTTGCAAGAATATTAGAGTCTATAAGTACCACTTGGGATATACCCAGGACTTTCTTCTTCTCCACAATAGGCGTTGGATATGGCTTCCAGTACAGACCTTGTTCCAGTCCTGTAACCTGTACACTCACAGGAACATTATTAGACATCAAAGCTCTTTTATGTACATGTTTAGCATTCCCAATACCTGGATGAATTTGGGTCTGATTCCATGTCAGGGTGATTCCAGGCGTTGTGTGATAAAATACCACTGAATGCGAAAAATTGCAACACCGATTGTAGTTATTAACAACAACAGGATGAAAAATGCAAGAAAAAAGTAACCCAGTTTTCTCAAACTTACTGGGGTCTTATTGCAAAATCCACAGACATGTTTTTGCTTCAAAGAAGGCATTTTAGTGCAATCAGGTATATCAATGAAAGTCTCTTTCTCACCTGATGTCTGCACATCTTCTGTGGCACACGATTGATATTCAAACAAAATGTCCTGCTGGTTTTACTGCGTCTGCACATTTGCCATGGTCAGCCATTGAGAGTAAGTTAGAGGTGGTTTCTCCTCCATGCTGAATATCACAGGATAAAGGAACAGGTTTTAAATTGTCAATACTCACAGTTCTTTGACGGCCTTGTTTATCAACTATAATAAAAGTCCGTTCATTAATAACAGTTTTAATCTCTGCTGGAGGCTTCCAACGTGGTCGTAAGGGCTTTATAGTAGATACCCTCTCCTGGACAAAATGGCCAACCTGTGGAGTCCATGCATGTGTGGTATCTGGTGCGTACGCAGGGTGAGACAAAGCGTCTCGCAACTCCTGTAGAAAAGATAATTGTTCTAGTCTCCCTGGTGCAGAAATAGAAGAGTCAACAAAATCAGTATTCATTGGAACACCATACATCAATTCAAAAGGTGTTTTACCTGAATTTGAAGCAGGAATATTGTTAATACCTAGTTGTACCTGAGGTAACAATGGGTACCACTGTGTGGGACGAGAATACAACAACTTGGTTAGGAGTCGTTTTATTTCGGCATTTTTCCTTTCCACAACCCCACTACTTTGAGGATGGTAAGGGGAGCTGAATTCCCATTTAATACCTAGGGCATGAGCCCACTCTTGGGTTTTCACAGCCGTGAAAGCCGGACCGCCGTCCGAGTGTAAGATCTTTGGTTTTCCAGCACCTACCAAAAAATTGAGACAACTAAGCGTGGTGTTAGAATTCGTAGCACGTACGGGGTACAACCAAGTAAACCTAGTACAGGCATCAACACATACTAACACATATAGGTAACCATGAGAAGGTGGCAGTGGACCAATATGATCAAGATAAATTAGATCAAAAGGTTTGTTAGGAATTTCTTTAACAATATGTGGTGGCTTTTGATGGTTAGGATTATTAACTAACAAACATGGTTTACAATTATCTACCACATATGACACCGTTTTTCTCATATTAGGCCAACAATATTTTTTCTTAAGTGCTTGAAGAACATTGTCACGCCCCAAATGTGGATGACCAATACTTGCATGTGCTTTATTGGCAATTCGGACCCTTTTTTCTTTAGGTGGAAGGATATAATCAACTTCCTTAATAGTGACAATACAGTATTCATCTTGCACTTTATATGCATATATTTTTGGATATCCAGGTGGATTAGGTCTGGAATCATCCAAACAGGCATTCAACTCTGCATCGAGACTGGCTGGTTTTGCTTGTGACCTGGTTTTAACTTGGTTCACAGCATATTTTTGACTAACAGCTTGTACGAGAGAATCAACAAGCTGATTACCCAGTGTGTGAGCAGACAAACCTAGCTTCCTATGAGCCGGTTCATGTACAATTTCAATATCAGGCTTATGATTGAGATAAGCAGAAATTGCTTTCCATTTAGCAATATGCATTAACGGCTTCTTTTTAGCCGTGAGAAAACCATTCGATCTCCATATACGAAGATCTTCATTAGCAGATCGTGCTAAATAAGCAGAATCAGTAACAACAAGAACAGGACCCTTATCACTTAAAGCTTCTTTTAATGCAAAAACCAATGCATATATCTCAGCATATTGTGACGAATGATCTCCTATCGGGAGCTGCCAAGTTTTTAACAAACTCATATCCGAGGAGTATTTAGCATTGCCTACCCCCGCAGATCTATTAACTCCTTCCTAGAGTTAACTGCTGAACCATCTGTGTAATATAAATAAGTATAGAAATCAGTTGGATGCTTTTGTGCTTCCCACTGAACACTATTATACAATGTTGGAAGATCATCCAACATGGGTAGCGTAGCATCATACACAAAATGAAGCTGGGGGTCTTCGAATAAAGTTAACCACTTTAACCATCGACATTTAAAAGCCCTTTTTTTCAGGGATTGTTTCTTTTTTTAAAGTTGCGAGTGAAGCAACAGAAGTATAAATATAAATATTCTGACCTTGAGCTAAGTCTCTAGACTTCAACACGGCTACCGTCACCGCAGTAAGTAACTTCTCTAACGGCAAGTATTTTCTTTCTGTAATTGTAAATACATATGATAAAAGTACAATCGGAACAATTTCAGCAGAATTGTAAATACGTATATATGCTGCCTCAGAAGAAATACTAACATAAACAGATAGCGGTTGTGTAGGCTCTCTTTGTGTTAAATAATCATTATTTACAGCTGTCAACAAATCTTGTAAAGCTTTTTCCTCCTTCATATTCCACTGAAAGGGGGTTTTAGTTTGTTGTGATCTTATTTCTCGTGAAACAGCAGCATGTAATGGTGCTATTAAAATATTAAAATTTGGAATAAACAACATTGCATAATTAAAAAGTCTGATAATGCTGCGTAATTGTTTTAAACTACATGGTCTTTTAATTGCAGCAATTTTTTCTTTGTAATTATCAGACAATCCTCTGCCACTATGTGTAATGTCAAACCCTAGAAAAGTAACCTTGTTACGTGCGATCTGTGATTTCTTTAGAGACACTATGTATCCTGCTTTATACAAGGTATCTAGGACTTGTGTAAGAACTGCAATATGTTCCTCTTCACTATCATGCGATAAGTAAATATCATCAACATACACCTCAATATTAGAAAATGCAGATAATAATGATACTACATCGGCTGTAAACAAAGCTGGGGAGTTAACAAACCCTTGTGGGAGCCGAGTCCACGCATATTGCTTCCCTTGCCAAGTAAAAGCTGTAATCCAATAACTATCTGTATCAATGGGGTGACTCCAAAAACTCCCAAAGATGAAGACACACAACACGAAGAATCTTCGTGATTGTCTTCATCTTCGTCTACTAATCTCCCTGGTCCCTTCCCCAGCTAGCAGGTGACCAATAGGGTCACTCGCACTGCCTCGTAACCCCTAACGGCGAACCTACAGATTTCCGCTTCCGTCAACTCCTGCGATGCTGCGAAAATTAGTAGACGAAGATGATCACGAATATTCTTTGTGTTGTGTGTCTTCGTCTTTGTCTATGTTTTACCGCCGCTATTTTCTTTTCTTCATGTCTTCGGAACGAACATGTTCGCCGGAAGAAGAATGCACAAGTCTAAATATTACTGAAAACCGACCCATGTCATACATATTAATGTTATGTAGGTTAAGCTTTGCCTTTATGGTCAAAAGCAGAGTTATTCTACTTGTGCCAACCTTTAGTAGGAGTGTACTTATTTTATTTTGTGATAAAAAAAAAAGTGTGAAATTGTAAAGATCTGCCTGCTTTTGTGTAGATCTCCCTGCAGCTGCTTGTATCCGGAATAAACTTTTATACATTCAAAGAAGTCTGGTGGTCATCACAACGTTTGATTTCCACAACATTAGTTTATTCAGGATTTGGTTTGAACAATGAAAATACAACATTCATGTTTGTTTTCATGTTCTCCCAAATACGAATGCACAAGTGTATCTTTTATTAATTTGTGTTTGTATCACACAGATTCCGTGAGATTTGGTATCATATCTGTATCTGGCTAACTATATACAGTGAAGAAAAAAAATATTTGATCCCCTGCTTATTTTATACGTTTGCCTACTGACACGATCAGTCTATAATTTTAATGGTTTATTTGATCAGTGAGAGACAGAATAACAACCAAAAACTCCTGAATGGCACATTTCAAATAAGATATAAATTGATTTGCATTATACTCAATGAAATAAGTATTTGACCCATTTACAAAACATGACAGTACTTGGTCGCAAAACCCTTTTTGGCAATCACAGAGGTCAGACGTTTCTTGTAGTTGGTCACCAGGTTTGCACACACATCTCAGGAGGGATTTTGTCCCACTCCTCTCCAAGTCATTAAGGTTTTGAGGCTGACGTTTGACAATTCAAACCTTTAGCTCCCTACACAGATTTTCTATGGGATTAAGGTCTGGGGACTGGCTAGGCCACTCCATGAGATTAATGTGCTTCTTTTTGAGCCATTCCTTTGTTGCCTTGGCCATGTGTTTTGTGTCATTGTCATGCTGGAATACCCATCGATGACCCATTTTCAATGCCTTGGCTCAGGAAAGGAGGTTCTCACCCAAGATTTGATGGTACATGGACCCATCCATCATCCCTTTGATGCTGTGAAGTTGTCCTGTCCCCTTAGCAGAAAAACAACCCCAAAGCATAATGTTTCCACCTCCATGTTTGACGGTGGGGATGGTGTTCTTGAGTCATAAGCAGCTTTCCTCCACCTCCAAACATGGCGGGTTGATGCCACATAGCTCGATTTTGGTCTCATCTGACCACAGCACTTTCACCCAGTTCTCCTCTGAATCATTCAGATGTTCATTGTCAAACTTCAGATAGGCTTGTACATGTGCTCTCTTGAGCAGGGGACCTTGCGAGGCGCTGCACTATTTCAGTCCTTTCGCGGTGTGTTACCAATTGTTTTTTTGGTGACTATGAGTACCATAGCTGCCTTGAGTCCTCATGGTCATTGAAGCTCCACGAGGTGAGATCTTGCATGGAGCACCAGATTGAGGGAGATTGAGTTATTTTGTGTTTCTTCCATTTGCGGATAATTGTACCAACTGTTGTCACCTTCTCACCAAGCTGCTTGGGGATGGTCTTGAAACCCATTTCAGCCTTGTTTAGGTCTACAATATTGTCCCTGACATCCTTGGACAGCTCTTTGGTCTTGGCCATGGTAGAGAGTTTGGAATCTGATTGATTGCTACTGTGGACAAGTGTCTTTTATACAGGTAACAAACTGAGATTATGAGCACTCCCTTTAAGAGTGCGCCTAATCTCAGCTCGTTACCTGTATAAAAGGGGAGCCAGACATCTTGCTGATTGAGTAAAATACAAATCAATTTATTACTTATTTGTTGTTATTCTGTCACTGTCAGGGTCCACAGCTAAGACCCCGACGAAGCAACTCACCTGAATACCCGGCACCCGTGAGTGCCGGGCACAATGCCACTTCTGCTGCTCCTACTTCCTCTCCGGCTTCATCTGCAGTCTGTTCTAGGCGCGCGCGCCCACCTCAACTTAACCCTTCCAGTCCTTGAATGGCGAGGAACGCGCTCTGATGATGCTGTACAAAGAGGCATGGCGACAGATTTATAAACCAGCACTGAGTTGTACTCAGTGCTCAGATATTGTACCTTATTGGGCTTCCCTCTGTGTATTGGTGTTTTTGGATTGATCTTGTTGCTGACCTCAGATTCCCTTTGGACTTTGCTGACTTCTATTATCCTGACCCTGGCTATTGTTATCCGGACTTCACTGATCTCTCCTACCCTGAGCCTTTTTTTTCAAGCTGTGCTGCAAAGTGTTCCTGGAATAATTTTTTTTAATGTTGGCAACTATACACTATAAGACCACAAGAATGTTGATAACCTTCTTATTATTGAGTTTAGGCTCTTTCCTAAAACAGATTACTAACATTTTTGTGATTTGTGAAATCCCTGCCCTGCTAGATCAGCCCTGGGTCACTGTACGTACTGTTCTTGTGAAGTGTATAAGAATAAAAACAGCTCAGGCATGAAGTAGCAGACCATTCACAGAGCAAGGCCACAGAGTGCTGACTGTGTAATACGTAACACTTGCTTCACTTGCATCACTTGCCAAAATTCCAAAATGAGTTTGGCAACTGCCAGGAGATTGCTACCTATCAGAATGCATATTACCTAATGTAAAGTATGCTTCCAACTTTGTGGCACCAGGTTCTGGAAGGCTCTTTCCTGTTCAAGCATGACTGTGCCCCTGTGCAAAAAGCAAAGACTAAAAAGTTTGGTATGGAAGGACTCAAGGGGCCTGCACAGATCCCTGACCCTAATTCCACAGAACACATTTAACATGAATTGCCAACACCAGTGCCTGACCTCACAAATGCTTGTGAAAAGCCTTCCCAAAAGAGTGAAGGCTGTTATAGCCAAAAAGAGGTGGCCCCCCCATATTAATGTCCATGGTTTTGGAGTGGGATGTCCAACAAGCTCATATACTGTAGGTATGATGATCAGGTGTCCACATACTCTTGGTCATATCGTGTTATAAAGTCTTACATTTTTGTGATATTGTTTATCTCACAGTCCACATATATATATATATACAGTTAATGGCAGAATAGTCTGTCTATGAGGCTATAATATTTCAATGAACCATATTCACAGGATCTACTTTTTTACTTTTTCTGTTTTGCCTTTTTAGACCTGACGTGTTTGAAAATTGCACATTGAAGTCAACGAGCGTTACAGATGAATCTCTGCTCCAGTCAGCCAGTTGCTTGAAATTTCATGGGCATAAAACATGCACATCGGAAGTCAAAATTGAGGAAGCACTTAAATCTGACAAGGATTTTTCAATATAAAATCTATCTTAAGAAAGCTCTCTTTTTTCCTGTGGCCTTACACAAAAATAAGGGAGCAATGATTATTACCTAAGATGTAGGAAAAATAATTTTAAAAAGTAACCAACATTGTCTTAAAAAAAACAATGCTCGTCAATGAAGCACTCGTTGCAGAAATGATGTATAAGGATTTTTTTAATTCATACTAAAAAAAAAAGAAATGTTCTAATTCAATGCACTCATGATGTGATTTGGTTACAGAAAAACTTTACTTTTCATCCGAATTATGTGTTTAACAAGTTTACTTGTCATGTAAATCTATTTGACACGAAAACAGGAAAATAAATCCACACAATATGTTTAGAACAAACCTCATGAGCAACCGCAGAAAATAAGTAATGTAAAATGTAATAAAAATTTTCAATTGACTCTAAGGTTATACAGAAAAACCAGCATACATATATTTCTACATACATGGTTGTATTTTCTTAAAAGGTAGTTTGTTTTTCTATGCTTAGTGTGTACAATGGGCTTTTAATGGTATATATATATATATATATAGTTTTGCTAAGTAGTAATGATGTTTTCTTTAAAATGAAATTTTATGGTTTTTTTTATGTTATCACTTGCACAAAAAAATGCTGAAAAATATCACAGAATAAAATTTGCTACCCAATATTTTTGCGTGTTAAATTTTAATTAAGTGCTGTCTGGATAAAACATATTAAATAGCATTGTAGCAAAGAGTGAAATAATTATGTAGGTGGTAGGCATGTTTTTAGACAATTTTTAAATAACGATGTCCACGGGGGCCAGAATGGGCCCAGAGTGGGCCTTGACTGGGATATTGAGTAGGGCAAGACCTGATGGCATTTTTTGAGTTTTTTTGAGGGTGGAGTTTTGGGAGGTTATTTAAGGGCAGGTGTCATTACGTTTATCACCTTTGTCCCTTTTGTTGTTGGGCAGTCTTTCTTTCTTTGTACGACTGTCTTTCTTTCTCCCTCTTGTCTTACGGTCTTCATGGATCAGGGTGTCTGCGACTCTACAGAGAGGGACAGAGTGGCTGCAGTAGCAACTTGGCTCAGTGCTGGACCAGGTAGGAGCTTCGAATAGGCCTGCAAGGGAGATCCATCTGCTTTATAGCCTGAGCCCAGGAGCATCTTCTGGGGATGAAGAGGGGCCCCCTTCTTCCAGGCCTGGAGGTTGAGTCCATCCGCTCCCGGCCTTCCGCAACGCCTAAGAACTAGCCGAGCTTTGTCCAGGCCAGAGGAGGCGTTGAGGATCGGGGAGGCCGCAGCAGTGCGACTCAAGGGGGCTCCTCGAAGGCTTGTGGGCCCTGGTGGATGCATGGAGTGGGTGCGGCACAGGGGAGTCACCATCAGGGTGCAGCATGCTTGGGTTCCGGGGAGCCATTTTAGGGGGCATGAGAAGGAGGGGGTGATGAGGGTATTCCTCTGGAGGGTGAGACCTGGTGGTGGGTGACGCAGAGGGAGAGGCCGAGGTTGGGCTGCTGGGAAGTGTGCTGGAGGCGGAGCGGCAGACTGTGTACGTCTCGTTCGCAGGGCATCTGGGGATTCAACTAAAGGCTGAGGTTAAGGAGAAGATATGGAGAGGGGAGTTTGTGGAGTTGTTTTCTTCGCATCCCCCGGAGGAGTCTTTGGACTCGTAGGAGGAAAATAAGAAAGAGGATAGGAAGAAGGAGAAGAAGAGGAAAAAAGCAGGAATATCCCAGGATTATGAAAACTTTTGGGAACTGGCTTGGTCCTTTTTGTATTTTGGCCAGCGTGATAGGCGAGAATGCACCATGTTACGTGGATGGGATATGGGAGGCCTATCAGGTGTATGGCGGATGGTCATGGTGGCGCTATGACGAGCAATTTCGTCACAATCCAGGGATGTGGTGAGATCCGATGGACCTGCCGCTCTGGTTTAAACTTATGATGGCCTAAAAGGCATCGCCTTCAATGAGGGGCCAGCAGGGCAGTGCAGGGTTCTTTGTCAGCCTCGGGAAAAGGGAGCACCTGCTGACTGTAAGCAGGGGGACACAGAGTTTCTGGTCAACGGCTTCAAACATGGGTTCTGGATACCGTTTTGTTCTTAGGGAACCATGGTTGTCCCAGCAGAATTTGAAGTCGGTGACTGCCTTTCCGGAGGTTGTGCATAAGACACTGGCGAAAGAGATCCAATTGGGCCGGATGGATGGGCATTTTGTGGATGCCCTGCTGCTGGAGTTTTGGGTGTTGCCATTAGGGGTGGAAAATATAATTTGATTCACCGCTATCCGAATGGGGTCTGTCAATAATATTGAACATCCAGTCCGCTTTCAAATTGCTTCCCATTCACCCGGATCACTTGTTGCCATCACTTGCTGGGGTGTTGGTTCGACAGGGCGTGGAATTGTGCCTCCCGATGGGGTGCTCCATTTGAGAGACCTGAGGAGGGGTTTTACAGCCCATTCATTACAAATTTGATTTCCTTGAGCTGTTCCCCTTGCTAGTGGCTCTTACGTTGTGAGGGTGGCAGATGTGCAACTGCAGGGTTGTCTTCTTTACTGACAACCTGGCGGTTGTACTTTCTATTAACATTTTTGTCTGCCTCTTCTCTCCCGGTGGTGCAGTTGCTCGTACTGCTTTGTACTGGTTCGTACTGCTGTATATAGAGCTGAATGTGTCTTTTCCGGCAAAGCATGTTCTGAGTTACCTGTGATCATTGTGATCATTGTCTCTCTCGTTTTCAGTGGGAGCAGTTTCATCAGGAGGCAGCGGGGCGGACGCTGTGGGCCTGCCATGAAGTGATGTGGAGTCTGAAGACTGAATGCATGCGGGATGGATGAGGTCCTCCATGGCTCCAGCTACCTGGGCTGTGTACGATAGGGTTTGGCAGGAGTGGGATCGCTTGGCACGTATGGCAGGCTTTGTGTTGGGTGACAGGGATCACTTGAATATTCTGCTGTGATTTGTAACAGGTTTGGAGTTGGGTGGGGTGTCCCCCTCTCAGGTGGACAGAAGCATATCAACATTGGCTTTCCTGTTTAAGTTGCAGGGCTGGGTAGATTTAACCAAGCACTTTGTGGTTAGATAGATTTTGCGTGGGTTTAAGAGGGGTCATCCTGGCCCCGATCCCAGGTGCCCCTCATCAACCATTATTCTTCAGAAGCTGCTGGGCATCTTGGAAGGGGTGTACAGGGATAGCTATGAAGTAGCCTTGTTTCGGGCAGCTTTTGCCTTTGCTTTTTTGGGGTGCTTCAGTTAGGCTTGTCAGCCTAAGTAAGGCCTTGGTGGCTGGGTTAGCGGAGTGCAGTATTGATCAGGTAGCTGTCTGGTTACAGTCATCTAAGACGGACATGCCAGGTTCGAGGAGGCGGATTGAGCTGTACACACCTCCCGGGTGATTTCATCTGCCAGGTGGGTTGCATGCAGAGTTGTTTGGAGGTTCAGCCGTTGGGTGGCCTGTCTTGTTTTGGTTCATAAAGACTACAGTCCGTTCCTGGATTTTCTTGTGCTCTGTTCTGTGCTTCTGATTTCTTGATTCCAGTTCTGCTCTTTGCTTCAGCTCCTGTTTCCTTTATAAGGTGTGCCCCACCCATTTGTTATGTTTGTCTCAGTCTGCAGTCTAAAGGTGTGTCCTTCTCTGTTCGGTGTATAGTTTCAATGTTCAGTTTCAGCTTTAGTTATTCAGTAGGCAGGGTTTAGTGCTAGGACCCACCAAATATTGGAGTACTTTGGTGTAGGGGTGGGCTAAGCATACTATGGCCATATGATGTGACAGAATCTCCAATTGTTATCACATAGTCCTAGGCTAGTCCTGTATTTATGTTTGTCTGTCTCTTATGTACCTTTGCCCTCTTTTCCCTGAATCATCAGAGGATCTCGGTTCCTCTCTCCTCTTCCCATGTCCCCGTTAAGATTTCCTATCCTTGCTTAAAGGAGAAAAGTCTGAGGATTCCAGCTCCTTGCTCCATCCCCTGTCTTCCTTGCCTTGTTCCCTGTCCTTTGTTGTGCCCTGTATCAGGTATGGTCCTGTCTTCCTATGTTCTCCCTTGCTAGCTCTGTCCCCTTTGCTCGCAATGTTCTGCTGTTACTGCTTAGCTTCCCTACTCCCAGCCTGCACCATCCTGCACATGATTCTGGTGCTATGTCTCATGCCTGCTCCAGGGTGCCTGCAGGATATCACTTTGTTTTGTTTTGGACAACATCCGCTGCTATGTCAGGGCGCTGGTATGTGGCTGCACAACCCGAGGTGCTCAACACCCAGGTGAGTGCAGTCGCCCTGCACCAGGTCCTGTCCAACTCCGCTACTGCGCAATAACTCCTGAAAACCATCTTTGGGTCAAAGATGGTTGCCGTCATGATGCCGATGTCTCAGTTTCAGTTTGCTAAGGTTATGCTAGGGTTAGTTCCAGGTTTTAAGATGCTATGGTCGGAAAGGATTCCTAGATTGCACTGACAGCATGCTAGGCATGGGCTCTTGGCGGAAGCTTACCAGGCATCTGGGGGGTGAATCCTCTGGGAAGAGCATTTGGTGGTTTTTCAGTAAGAGGTTCCTGGCTGGTGGTGCTCAGAGCCTCAGATCTCTTCCTGTGTTGGTGGTACACGAATAGCCTGGTAAAAAGAATGTGGGAAAACCTTGTAGGTTTGAGATGATCACTAAAAATGGGACCAGAATCTGAAAGATGGTAAGTAACAGAAACACTGCAGGGATGTTCGAGGTATGATAGAAAATGTAAATGAAGAAACTTTTAGCTTTCACGCTACTCTGGTTTCATGTGCCCACACACTTACTCCATGGATGCGGTGCCTCCAGAGTGTCAGGGCTCAGGTAAGCAGTTCAGGTAGGAGCCCAGTTGCAGAGGATACCAGAGGCTCAGTTTTTACCCCACGCATGCATCATTACTGGAAGGAAGATACAGACAGGCAAAATAAAACACACCGCAGACTGAATTTTAATATATAAAAACAGGTATCGGTGGTGCAACCCACCAACAGTGAGTGGAGCGACAGAAGTAAATATAAACGTAACTCACCCTCATCTCAATTGGTTATGTAGAATAAATGACATGAAAAAATGACAAGAAAAAAAAATAATAGTGCACTCTGTATGACAAAATATAGCAATTTAAAAAAAAAAAAAAAGTATAAAGAAAACTAACATGCTGATGTCATCACACACACCCAACTGTATTTGAATGGAGATATCTACAAATGGATAAAATCACATAGAGCAGTATTGCAACACATCCAAAATGGACCAGAAAAAGGTGGCTACAGTTAACCATCTTGTGTCAGGGTTCACGGAGAGATCGCGGGTACCAGCTCCCACGCCGCCGCTCTCACCGCCAACCCCCGATCTTTTATTCAATTATTGTGCCACTAAGAGCTATTTGTTTGCTGTTCTTTCTACGTTATCCTGGATTGACCCTTGGCTATTTGTAACTACGACTTCGCTGCAGTCTCCAGTCCCGACCCTTGGCTTTTGTTCCATGACTTTGCTGCCGTCTCCAGTCCTGACCCTTTGGTTATTCGTACCATGACTTTGCTGCCGTCTCCAGTCCTGACCCTTGGCTATTGCAAAACAACTACGCTTCTGTCCTGCATACTGGGTTCCTCTCCTCAACCCCGACACCTTGCCTAGAGCCTGTAACCTGGCTCCAGGGATAAAGAACACTGTACTGACTTAGGGCAATACTCCCCCTTTAAGGTGATGGACAGCAGAGTGGATCCAGCAGAGTGTATTGAGTATATGTATATAAATATAAAAGGTGATGTAAAATGTAGAATAAATACTTTATTACATAAATTACAACACTATCATAAAATGTACTCTATGTGAATCCTCCGATACGCGTTTTGCCCATGGGCTTCCTCAAGTCGGCTTGCTGTCCAAAACCATAATGCAGTCTTTTTAAATCCAATGCGTCCAATCCAGACGGCTTTTGCAAAAGTGGAGGATGGTTACGGGTGCCTCCAATGTCCAAAGTTAAATACAATGCAAAGGCGAAAGTGTCTATACGCGTCCATATTCAACATATAAGTCTGTTACCAATTGGAAACAGTTATCTGTGTAGTGGTTAACCTAGGGAGGTGCGGTGAATCTGCCTAAACAAGCTGATTAACCCCTTAACGACAATTGCCGGTCCTGGCACGACACGGAAAAGCATGTGCTTTACGACAATTGACGTGCCAGGACCGGCACGTCTTTAAACGGGTGCAGAAAGCGATCTACTTTCGCTTTCTGCACCCAAAAAACGTTGCTGAATGCCTCGACCTCGAGGCATTCAGCAACGCCGCGATCGGAACGAAGGGGCCATCTCTGGCCCCTCCACGGGGCGTCAACAACCGCCATACTTTGTATGGCGGCGGACGCCCGTTTTAAAAGCGTTTAGGAGGCGATCGACGATCGCCTCCTAAACTTAAAT
>VKOC01022717.1:0-32325 GCA_009364415.1 Spea multiplicata | reverse complement strand
GGTATACAGTAATATAAACCCCCGCACTGTATACAGTAATATAACCCGCCAGCACTGTATACAGTAATATAACCCCCAGCGCTGTATACAGTAATATAACCCCCAGCGCTGTATACATTCGTCTGGAACTCAAACAGTTAATCCAATCTGCTATTAAATGCCTGTTTTTTCTGAAGTGACATTACCCTGCTGTTATGTTATTAAAGCATTTCAACCGATCACTGCATCGACCGAACTCCCTCAAGGGACCTTTAACCCCGACCCCACTCCTAATTCACCGTCCCACACTCTGCCCCAGACCCTCACAGCTGGGGGCTGTTATTTTTGTAATAGAAGATGTTAATTGTTTGCTTTAAAGGTGCTGTTCCACCAACTCTGCTTAATTAAAACACAACATGGGATACAAGGTGTTAGATAAGTGGAACAGGCTCCCAGCAGAGGTGGTAGAGGGTAATACAGCGAGGGTATTAAACATGCGCTGGATAGACATACGGCTCCTGAATCTAAGACGAGACCGACGACTGATTAAGGTTTGAGTCGTTACAGCAGGAGAAACGGGTGACTAGACGGGGGCCGGATGGGGCCGACCTGCTGGCAGATTCTATGTTTTTACTGTGAAATTGCCCAAAAATAATTAATTATTTCATCACATAAAATTCCACCTCATTTATAATATTTTCAGGGTATGTTTAACAGTCACTGATAGGCTGCTGCCAGTAAAAGGTTTGCTTAGAAAAACTAAATTCAAATTGTGTCCAGAGGGTAACATTTCTTAGATATTTTCATTAATTTCAACATTTTACAAAAAATACAATGTTAAAGAGGTGAACCCACGCAAATAACAGCAATTACCCAAATCTAAACGAAATTGTGCCTACAGGACCGTTCTGAGGTTTGTAAAAGTCACTTACCGATTTTTTTCCAGCTCATTGTGCGTTGATCTGAAATTACAAAAAAATTAATGAAATTAGTTATTTAAATAAATGATTAGTTTTCCGTTACAGAATATGCACAAGAAATTAAAAAACAAATCATACACATAAAATCTTTTTTCTTCTTTAAAGATTATTTTATTACAAAATGAAAACCAATAAAATAAGAATTGCATAATTAAAAACTTAATTTTAGAATTACATATTTAGTAAATATTTTTTATATTTAATAATAATAATTTTTAAAATATTAATTTAATATTTTATTAAATTATAAATGAAATTTTTTTGCTTAAGGTTTCTTTTTACAGTTAAAGACGTTCATTGGAAGTAGATGTTAACGGTTTGGGGAGATTTTTTTGTTTTTTTTAGAAGCTGATCGGAGAATTAGTGTAGTAATCATATTTGCAGAATAAAGTCATTTGAGGACAAGAATACTCTGCGGGGGGGAGTGGGGGGGCAGGAGAATGTCCTCAGCCTCCACGTGCATCACCGAAAATAACTCTTTTAACCTTCAGCGCGAGACTCCTCGGGCAAAAAAGTGTCGAAATTACATAAGAAAAACAATTAAATATTTTAAAAAAAACAAAAACACCCAAAAACACTAGATTTCTTCTTGTAGAAAAGCGAGATTAATTCCAAATCTCCCATCTGGAATTTAATCCCCCCCTATGAGTTTTCCCATTAACCCCTTACATATCTGACATGGGACAGGCATTTGGCCCCTGAATCTGAGCCGACACCAGCGACTGATTAAGGTTTGAGTCAAACGGGCAGACCAGACGGGCCGAATGGGGCCGATCTGCCGGCAGGTTCTAGGTTTCTCTTGGTGGACGCGCCGTGGAATGTCATCGATAGAACGATTAATGCGGGGAATTTCAGAATGGCGCAACTGTGAAGGGATTCTGGCAGATATTAAATCACTAAACAGTTGCCAAGAAAATCCCAAAGTCTCCACATGTGGGGCGCCAGCTGTATTGGGATTTAGCAAAGAGCAATTGTCCTTCATTCATCTTTTTTTTTTTTTTGTGGTCATGTTAACCGTTTAATTCCAAGGCCCACAGCACGGCACATCACTGTCCCATATACCGAATAACGGCTTCCCCCTGCGCCCTCGGAAAGCAAACGGTTAACACGCGAAACATGGCAGGGCCCCTGAAACCATCGGATCACGGGAAAAATAAAAAAGTCCTTTAATGTCACCACCTTAAAATACCCTGAGATCTGAAACCCAAACAAGGACGGGATATCCTCTTCCTACTGCGGTGCGGACACAAAAGCTTTCGCTCTAAAAATAAAGGCCAGGCCTCCGAAGTACATGCTGATTATAGATTTCTGCCCTATATATATATACATACACATTATATACACACATTATATATATATATATATATATATATATATATACACACACACACACACACATTATATATATATATACACACATTATATACACACACATTATATATATATACGGTCCCAATAGATTCCTGCGTTGGGAAAGAAATACTCGGCAAGCAGACTAGATGCCCGAAGGGGTCCTTTCTGCCGTTGAATTCTATATTTCTATAGGGTTGATTTACAGTCAGGGTTGATTTACAGTCCCCAAAAAGACATAAAACAACGAAGACAAACTCAAAATGACAGAAAAGCGTAGGCAGCGGTAACATTTTTGGGGTAAACTACATGGGTCTCATCTTAGACCCAGCAGCCAATCATCTGCAGTCTAATTTTATAAAGTATTGTTTGTTAAGCTGTGTGCAACAATGTTAGACATTTTAAGCTTAAACGATAGCCGATTTGGGTTCTGCTACGGAAAGGGTGGTAGATAAATAGAACAGCTTCCCATCAGAAGTGGTAGAGGCTTATGTGCATGTGACCAGGCAGACTAGATGAGCCAAATGGGCCTTATCTATGGGTCTATGTTTCTATTTTGTAGTTAATGTGTCAATCACACAAGTCCTTACTGCGTTCTGGAAAGTAATGAAATAGTCGGTCTTAGTCCCTAGGCAGGCACTTCTGACCAAAAGACATCTATAAGGGAAGGATCTTTACTGCTATGGATTCCAGACAATAGGGGCAAACGAACTCCCTGAACAATGCGTTTATCCCTCGGTGAACGGGTATCACCAGTCATGTAAAAAATACAATTTTTAATCTTGAAATAAGTTTGAGATCCGCTCAGGAAGATTACTTTTTTATCATTTATATCTGTTAATAAGCTTTCTTGGGTGCAATACCTTTCATGGCCTTTACCTTAAGGGTGGCGCTACAGTTGGTCTGCCATTGGTTCCTATGGACATCTTTAGAAGATACAGCACGACCAACAGGCCGGGAGGGGTACTGCACCCACTGCGCTGTGATCATTGTTGAATGGCATATTTTGTAGAATGGCCGACATATTCGACCAATGAATATCATTTATTTATCCAGTTTTAATAGGCTTTTAGAATAAGGTACCTGTTAGAGTTATTTCCAAGGCTGCTGTTACATCGTTTAGATTTTATCCTTTTGGGTTTTAGTCTCAGCAGGTCCGGGCTCTCGGGGGATGGGAATGATGAAGCGTATCCATGTTCACACTCTGAGAATAAAAAAAGTATACATACAGAATTAGTGATATCTCTGAAATCATCTGTCCGCAGAACTCTTACATTAACCCCCTCTGCTTGAAGAAGATTCAAGATTTATACCGCCATGTCTGGAAAAAACCCTGTTAAAAAAAACTAAAAAGCCGCCAATGTTTCCCATCAGGGCCACTGATCCCCAAATACTCCCTGGAACACTGAAGAGATAGAAGGAGCCACCCCCCCAATTTAACATATTTCTACAAACTCAGTGCCAACCAGGAGCAAAAAGCAGGAAAATGTAATTGGTTCCCACGGTAACTGCACCACATTTAGACCTCTTCCCAAGGTTCGCGCTCTCTTTCTTCAATATGGCCCACAGGCCTTCATATAGCGTGAAAACTTCAGTGTAATACAATAATTCCACGTCCGGATATATTATATATATATTTAATAAGACAAGTGGTCTTATCACCACAGCAACCACTGGAACAGAATGGATGGAATGCAACTGCTTCCTGGACCATTCCGCTGGTTGCCATGGTAATCAGACCCCCCTTTCAAGCTTTGCACCAGAAGCACTTTTCATACATAACCCCCGTCGCGTCCAAACTTATAGTAAATTATTTTATGGAAATCACAGATATTTTTAATTTATTGATTTATATAACGCCGTCACATTCCACTGCGCCGAAACCCTGGCGCTTTAAAGCGTCCTGAGAATCCCCTTATTCAGCATCAAAATATTTGAAACATATGTAACAATTTGTATTTGTTTTTTTAGATAAACAAAAAGAAAACTAAATCAAATTGGACACTTTGTATCAGTATGCTCATTCTGCTGGAGATCAAAGGGTTAATAAGAAACGTTAAGTCCACAATAGGCATTTGGCACAAAATGCAACACACGACGGGGCGATCTGCAATCCATGCGATCAATTCCTTCGCTGCCAACGTGCGGGACGAGCAAGAAGGATCCAGGCAGGTCGGACGCGAACAGAAAAGTCAGGAAAAAAACCCCAAAACGTTAGCATAAAATAAACGAGAAAATCGTTAGAAATTACCTCGGTCTCTTCTCTCCAAATACTCAGCCGCCTCTAACAGCCTCTGGATATTTAAGAAACGCACGCCATCCATAATCCCTTTTTATTTTGGTTTTTGATCGATTCCAAATTATTATTTCCAAAAAAAAAAAAATCCAAAAAACTAGTTTTTAATGAATTTAAAAAACAATAAAAAATAAAATAAAAATATAGAGCAAAAAAAGGAAAAATAAAAAAGAATTACTAAATTCTCAACAAAATGCTGACGTTTGGGGAAAAAAAGACTTTAAAAAGGGCTCTAAGTTTGGCAGCTACAAGGGCGTGATGGGGGTTCTACAGCTTTTTAGTGTTGGGGGGGGGGAAGGGGGCAGGAAATACTAATCTGTAATTATTATTAGCATATTAGAATTGATTTTGTGGGGGGAGGGCAGAAAATTTGTGCTAAAAAGGCAAAAAAAAAATAATCAGGCAGCTGACATTGAGTTGTAGAAGAGCTGAGAGTCGGCTGCCTATACTGAGAGTGAGAGCTACTTTGTTTACCTCTTGCAGCAGATACAGGGGGCGGGACCCACAGACAGCCGCGGGGGCTGCTGGGAAATGTAGTTCTTTCCACCCATCTGCAGTGTTTTGTTTTTTAACCCTCTCTCTTCCAATAGATACATAATAATTTGGACTTTTTCCCGTCACAGATGCCAGATTATAAATTATTATAAATAAGTATTATAAATAATCATTGGTGGGACTGGGGATACTGGACCCTGCTCTCAAGAGCTGACAATCTAAAGGAAGGTCTAAAGCAAAGAGGCTTGTTTAGGTGCTTGCACATGCAACAGGTGCTGTAGTTGGACTTGCGCATGCACAGAGAGCAGCCCATGGAACTCAGCTAATGTATTCTTTACTGCACACCAGAACAGAGGGTCATGGGTCACGGGTCACAAACCAGGACCGCCCAGTGGCCCAGGAAACTTGGCAGGTATGGAAAGTTACCTGCTGGCATCGATCACATATTCATGACTGTATAGTAGCACGTACAGTGCCAAGTACACGTTGGCTGCTAATGAAAAGAATACACTTAAAGAATAGGATGGCGTAAATGACGTTTTTTTGTCGGGTCACTAAAAATGGATTTTGAGGCCCACCGCGCCCCAGAAATAACACCATATGTATCATTTTGAGTAAAAAGTGGCAATCCAAGGCCAAACGCAGAGGCCCTCAGAGTCTCCGGGTCCTATAAACTTACAATAAGCCTCTTGTGTTACTTTGTAGCAGTTTAGTGTTTTACAAACTTCCTCTGATGCCACTAAACTACAATTACAAATTTGCTACAATGTGCATAAAAAATAAATCAAATTATTATACATTTACAATTTCAACGAACAACAAGCAAAATACATATTTAACCCTCTATTCCACTACCACAAAGGGTTAATTGCTGGCCTGGGTTGACACTGTGGCTTTAAATGACATCACCGGACTCCAGCAACCTGAATTATCAGGACACGCCCCTCCAGCGCTGGGCTCAGCAACGCATGACATCATCCTTCGGCACGCACTGATTGGTGGATAAGCGCATGGTTTACCACACCTTCTGGGTAGCCGTCCAATAGCAAATAAGAGATTGCCTACATGTGGAAACCATGTGTGCCCAGGAAGTGCAAATCAGGTGATGCAGCAGCTGTGTGTACCCCGGCACATCCGCGCACACACCGGTTACACGCGTGGGCCTGGTCACACACGTCTGTTTACACGCAGCGGCTATTTAATTGTTTTTTAAACAATATGTGTTTTCTGCAAATCATCAAAACAAAACCACACATTATGAGTTAATAAATCTGTAAAAAAGCTGAATTCGCCGTTACAGCATTTAAAAAAAGACAATTACAGAAACACTCAAGACACACGAGTACAGAAGAAGAGGGCCCTGATCTTGTGAGCTGACAATCTATTGGTTTTCTAGACAGTAAACAGTTTGTTGCTATGGGTTACCCTTGTTCTGTCACCCTGGGGTCTCTAGCTATGTTTACTGTAAATGTGTTGATTTGAAAATAACCCTTCGTTATCTGGCCGCTGTTATACTGTCTGGCCAGCTGTTTTGATAGAATATTGTATTGTGATATATCGCTATGACAACCGGGGCATACACAGCAACTTTGGTGCTAATAGCGGTGCAATTGCCATAAGAACCAATGGAGAGTCCCGGGCGGCTTCATCACTTTTACCGCTCCGAGTACGAGAATGCGACCCCCCCCAGAGACAGTAACCAGGGTGATCACAGGGCAGACAGCGTCACGTGGCAACATCTGTGGGGCAACAACTCCCAGCACTCCTTACCACCATTGAGTTGGAATTCCATGACAGAGGGACGGACGGTAACGGGTCTCTGGATAATGTTATAGGTCCAGGGTTTTTTTTAACTTTATTTGGCATGTACAGACTTGATACATACATGTAAAGCCATGTGCATTCACTGATTTACCTGTGTACTGTACACGGGATCAGGACGGGGTGATCTGCTGATACCCCATGATCAGTAGCTAAGTATCACCTCATCTGGTTGGCTGCTCAATGTACTCACAGTGTATGTGAGCTGAATATGTCACGTGAGTCACCCATGTTAAGTCTGAGGAGGCCTGGTTATTGTGAGCCGGCCCTGGGTCAGTGTCCCGGGTTAGGGGGAGCCGGCCCTGGGTCATGTGGAGCTGGCCCTGGGTCAGTGTCCCGGGTCAGGGGGAGCCGGCCGTGGGTCAGTGTCCGGTCAGGGGAGCTGGCCCTGCGTCCCGGTCAGGGGAGCCGCCCGGGCCGTGTCCTGGTCTGTGGAGCCGCCCCGGCCAGGTCCGGCCCGTGGGAGCCGCCCTGGCCGCGTCCCGGTCGGGAGCCGCCTGGCCGCGTCCCGGGTCAGGGAGCCGCCTGGCCAGTGTCCGGCCAGGGGAGCCGCCGCGGGCTGCGTCCCGGCCCAGGGAGCCGCCGCCTGGCCGCGTCCTGGCCAGGGGAGCCGGCCCTGGCCAGTGTCCCGGGTCAGGGGAGCCGGCCGGGTCAGTCCCGGCCCGTGGGAGCGGCTCTGGGCCGTCCCGGGTCTGTGGGAGCCGCCCTGGCCAGTGTCCGGCCCAGGGAGCCGCCCTGGCCAGTGTCCGGCCAGGGGGAGCCGCCTGCGTCCGGGTCAGGGGAGCCGCCGTGGGCCAGTGTCCCGGCCAGGGAGCCGCCCTGGCCAGTGCGTCCTGGCCCGGGCCGCCCTGGGTCAGTGTCCCGGGTCTGTGGGAGCCGGCCCTGGGTCAGTGTCCCGGGTCAGGGGGAGCCGGCCCTGGGTCAGCTGCTTGCCTCGGCTTACTGTGAGTGACCCGGGCTCTGCAGGTGTCTGGGGCAGACAGCCCCCCCTCTCCAATCCAAGCTCTCTTTGTTTTTGCCACATTGTGCAGTTATTAGCCCCGGCCTCGCACATCACTAATCCTTTGTTACACAAAATGAAGTTCCCAGAAACCTCTCCGCAGGGAGACCCCCCTCACCCCCCAAGCAGGAGATCAGTGACTCCCATCACACAGAGCAACCTGCACATCAGTGCCGAGTACCACTCTGCGGCATCACACAGCAAGTCCTGCGCCCCCCCTCATACCCCCCGCAGACTGCCCCTAGCAGCCCCCTCAGCACCTGGTAGAATGCCCCCTAGCCCCCTACAGACAGACATGGGCAGACTGCCCCCTCCTAGCCCTGTCTGGCTGGCATCGGACTGACAATAGCCCACTGTGCTCGCATCCCTCCTACCCCCCCCCTTACTCCTTTGTTTAACCCCTTGCCCCGGGCACCGGGCACCCCCCCCATCCGATCATCGACCCCCAAACTTACTTTTCCTGTCCTGCTCCGCTCGCTCCAGGTACCGGGCGGCCTCCAGCAGGACCTGCACGTTGTCCAGGAAAGTGGTGAAATGCCCCAGGGCATCCTCCTCCTGCCCCAGGAGCTGGGTAAGGGGGCATCGGGGCACCTGCGGGTGATCAGCGCACGTGTCCATGAGCTCGTCCCGGGGTCCCGGCTCCCTGCTCAGCCGACCTCTCTTCTCGCCCGCCGGGGGAGTTCTGGGGTCTCCGGGGCCCCTCCGTGCACTTTATCTGCTGCTGCCGATGAATAGAGCCGCGGACTCCGCGCCGGTCCTAGCGCCGCCGGATTCCTCCTGCCCCCCTTCAGCACACAATTACCGCCAGAGAACTGGTTTAACCGCCTGTTGCCCAGTAAAGCTGCCAGTTCCACCTAGCAACCGGCGCTGGAGATTAAATTAACGCAATTAGTCATTCATCGACAGCTTTTATCCCGGGTTTCTATCAATACTCCGCTCAATACAATGTAACACGTTTCGCACACTTTTCCTGCCTTTGGCCCTTTAAACATCCTGTCCCCCGTGATGTAATAACTATATGACATCACGATCCAGCGTATCTAGTCAGGGCAATGGCTCCAAGATTTTCAAACATTTAAGCAGCCTTTAATTATATATTCATGTTTAAAATTAAATCTAAAAAGTCATTTTCTAAGATACAAAATTAAGGTACGCCGCTTGAGTCCCACCGGTGGAATAAAGCACTAATAAATTAATATATATATATATAATATATATATATATATATAGATAATATATAAAATATATATATATACATATGTCATATATATATCTATATAAATAATAAATCAATAATATATAATATATAAATAATATGTATTTATTTATTTAAATACTTTAGTAAGACGGTTTGGAAAGATATATTCACTGCAGGCTGTTTTATTCCGATAATTCTTTATTATCTGTCCCTCTAGGTTTAGATTCCGGTCTCTCGCTGTAACTTCTCTCCTCTTTTGAAATAAACTCCCCTCCTTTCTTTTGTTAAATCTCTTTATGTATTAAGCTTCGCTCTCCTCTCTCCTCCAAGCTTCTCACGTGGGCTTGGGATATAACTTAATAAAAGACCCCCGCAGTCCTGTAATCATATCCATATTTACTAAAGCCATGAAAAAAACCCGGGGCCGCCATCAGCGGGGTAAAACCCACCAATGGACCCCGTCTGCATGCGGCCCATGTCTTCTGTAACCGGTGCTGGACTCATGTAAGGTCCGTATCATGTCCGTTCAGAATGTTACGTATCCACTACGTTTTGAACAGAAAGACAATACGCCGCGCTTGTGTTTTAACCCCTAAAGTGTTAGAGATTCGACAAAAAATATATACAGAATAAGTTACAGAACATCAACTTCTCAAGAAGTTCTGCATCAGCTTCGGCTTAGTAAATCCCGTTCTCCCCGGAGCTCCAGTCATGTGCAGAGGATTAAAATCTCACATGCGCCATTTAACCCTCTCATACCAGAAGCCAAGGAGGGATGTTTTAGGCATTTCGGTCATAAAGGGTTAAGTCGGTCACAGCTTTTCTCTGTAGAAAGCTCATTACTAATCCTTTTGTAGAAGGCCTGTCATCTCCTTCTGTCCCCGACGTACAGTCTGCAGGGACAATACCGGCAACGCACACAATGTCCCCGCAACCAGTCCCTTCCAACTCACGCGCAGCTGCCGGGGTCCCTGTAACCCCCTCCCCCGAAAGATTTCTATAAAAAATGCATTTTTGGGTCAAACGTACAGCCGCTTAGTCTATGGAGTCTCGGGAGTTTGGATGCAAAATAATGGTTTATGAGTCCAAATGTAACGATAATCAGCTTATTTTGTAAGGAATATTTAGGTTTATGGTAAAGAAAGAGTTAAACTCTATATTCTTACACAAATTATGGATAAAGTCGTATCAGCCGAGAGAGAACGGCGTCTGTAGTCAGGCGTCATAAATTTTAAAAGATGTAAAGTTGCATAAGCTTTGGGGACCTCGGAGGTCTCTTTGTCGACTATTTTATTAGGAGGGTAGTAGATATCTAGTACCACCTCCCAGCAGAAGCGGTAGAGGCTAATACAGTGTGGGAATTGAAACATGCACGGCATAGACACATGGCTCCTGAATCTAAGCAGCTCATACCGACAGCCTCTCCTGATTATTTGCCCCGCATGGAATTTTGTCGCAGCTTTACGGTGGCATCTGGTAAGAGCGGCCGGTGCGCACTTTCAGCAGGTCGTTTCAGGTGACGCTTGTGGTTATTCTAATATTATGTTAAAAACGTCGGGGATGGGCCCTTACCCAGATCTCGAGGTGCCGTGGGGGGTCAGCCTGCAGCCCTATGTAGGTAGCAATTGGGGTTCAGCAATGAAAGGGGTTAAAAAATACATTTTCATGATTTCAGTACCAACGCCATTACTTGTTTCTTTAAAAATACAACAATTTTGTTTTTGCCGTTATTATTATTATTATTATGAATATTATTATTTGATCATAATTATTATCATCATCATTATAAGTATTGATTATTATTACTACTACTAAATATACATAATAATAATAATAAAATAATAATAATAATAATTTGTATCATCTGGCATTTTTACGTTAAAGTATCTCTTTGGGGGTGCGGGGGGAGGGTTGTGAGGTTGGGGGGGTAGATATTAACCCTTTTGTCTCGTGTTCTGTTCTGTTGAGGCTATAAAACACTCCAAAGAAAAAACTTTTTGGGGGGTTTCCAGGGCAACTGTAATGTTTGTGTCTGGGGCTCCCCTTTTCTGATAATTGCCCCAATAAACATATATGATGCTCAGGAAACAGGGGGGGGGGCAGGGGTGCGCCCGGAAATCGCCACCATATACCTGAGGACAAGTGACCCGGCCCGGAGACTCTTTAAATATTAACCCTTTAATAGCCCATCAAACAGATCCAATTGCAGGGGCTCAATAACAGCAGCAGCCAAATGGTTCTAATAACAGTTGTTATGGAAACCGTGATTTATCTGGAGGTAAAGATATTCTGAATGAAGACACCTGTATTCAAGCAGGAATTCCAGCTGTGATATAGCAGGTAGAAAAGCACCAGTCGGGACGCTCAGATTAAATCATTAAATCAGAGGAGAATATGAAGGAGTCGGCTCCAGACTGTGTGACCCCGGAATCTGCCCCATTTCCCCCCGAGACTGGAATAAAAACCCTGATGATGTCATACGCAGGCCCCGTCGGCTCCCCTTTTCCTTCAGTGCCCGCTAAACTCCCGACAGTTGCTAGGACTGCCGACAGCTGGGACGTAGGCATAGTGAGGATGGCAGTTGCCTGGAAATTCAGGAATGTCGGGTGCTATGGATTAAACCCATTGTACATCGCTGCGGAATATGACGGCGCTATATCAATAAATAATAATAATAATACACTTTGTACAGCGCTGCGGAATATGACGGCGCTATATAAACCATAAATTATAATGAATGAGCAGATAGCGCCGGCGTTATTAAGGTGCCTAAACCTGTCAGTTATTTGGCGATCACAGAACGTTCCGGCTCCTTTCACCTCCGTCAGGTGTCTGGGGCTGCCGTCTGTGCCGCACCTGCTCCAGTTTCCTCCTTTCTTCTCCCTTCACCTGCTCTCCCCCCTCTCCACACCCTGCCTGAGGCCGGACCGGTGCTCGCCATCTGCCAAAGGGTAAATATTTAAAGGGACAGGGAGCTGGCGAGCGGCCCCGGGGGCCACCTCTGCACCCGCCTGCTGCTCTGTCCCTTTAAGGAAGAACTCTCCTGCCTCCAGGGGGTGGAATTTCTGCCCCCGACGGGCATTTACCCCAGAAGAAAAAGCATCAGAATGGAACCCTCCCTGCTAATTCACTAACAAATGAATATTGTTATTGATTCATATAGCGCCATCATATTCCGCAGCATTGTACAATGTGTATTATTATTAGTAGTAGTAGTATTATTATCTATTGTTTATTATTTAATGATTAATATATCGCCATCATATTCCGCAGCACTGTACAATGTGTATTATTATTATTAGTAGTAGTATTATTATCTATTGTTTATTATTTATTGATAATAAATATCGCCATCATATTCCGCAGTGTTGTACAATGGGCATTATTATTATTTATTATTATTTATTATTATTTATTGATTAATATAGCGCGATCATATTCCGCAGTGCTGTACAAAGTGTATTATTATTAATATTTATTAATTTATATATCATCATATTCCGCTGTACAATGGGCATTATTATTATGTATTATTATTTATTGATTAATATATCGCCATCATATTCCGCAGCGCTGTACAATGGGTAAATATGACAAGTCGTGCATCAGATAACAATTTGGCCTCACAGAAGCTAAAGGAGAGGAGGGCCCTGATCAAAGAGCTTACAATCTAAGGTTTCAGCAGCGTTTAGCGCTGTATCAGGTAACGAGGTGGGGGGGTCGGTGGGACGTCATGTTATATATAAGCCATTTGGGACTCCTGTCTGATCCTCGGACACACGTCTGGCTTTGCTGGGAGAAAGTGCCCTGTTTTAACTACTCCAAGGAACTGATAGCGTAGCAGACAGGTGTGACGGCGGTTGGTGGTCAGATAAGAGGTTAAAATTATCTTAAAAACCCTCTTTATTCCATTAATTCCTTAATCTTGAGATAAGCCCAGGTTCCCAAACACCTGCCCGCCATTCCTCATCTGCTCAGGGACTCCCTACCATTGTACAGCGCTGCGGAATATGATGGCGATATATAAAGCAATAAATAATATTAATGTGATGATCTTTTACTTATAAAGCGCCAACAAACTGCGTAGCGCGGTACAATGCGTTATACAGACATTATCACACAGATAGTGGGGGGGGTGCATTTGGGATTTACCCCCCAGCAGGGCCATTTTTAAGCTTTTTATTGTATTTTCCGCCTCTTTCCTGTTCATTCCGTGAACTCCGCCGTGTAAAAGTTATGAAGTAAGCGATACATCGTAACAGGTAACAGTGATGTGGAATCTAAAGCCTCTGGTGTGTTCTGACCTCGCAGAGAAGTCACGGTGCGTGATGACATCATCGGCAGTCAGACATTGAGTTATTCCTCCCCAGTCCATGCTCGTGTCATACGGAGTCTGAGAAATATTAAAGGGCTGCGGCGAGAAAAAAAAATCAAAGGAACAAAGAAAATTCTCAGCCAAAAAAAGGTGACCCCAGAGAGGCTTCTGAACAAGAAACGGCCCCCGGGGCCAGGTGAGGACGCGGCGCTTATAATTCAGACGAGTCCATTTTTTATTATTATTTTTTTAATCTTCATGTGAAATGAATTTGGTGGATATGGATTTATTTTTGCCCATTTTCCCCTTTTTTTGCCCATTTATTATTGTAAATGGTTATGCAGATATTAGTTATTCGGATCACCTGCGTATAAGGAGCCCCCCGGGGTGACACTTAATGCTTTTCAAATATTAACTCTTTAATAGCCCCTCACACAGATTCCATGGCAGCGACTCTCTAATGAAAACCATGACTTGTCAGGAGGTAAAGATATTCTGAATGACCTCACCTGTATTCAAGCAGGGATTCCAGCTGTGGTATAGCAGAGAGAAAGTGACAGGCCCTGAGACCCCAAGACTGGGGTAAAAACCCTAAGGCTCAGGGGCAAACCTTTTAGATCATGTTATAAATAGCTTTGTGTGAAATTAACCCTTTTCTATCAGAAATCTCTCCTGCCTCACGAGTCCTGCACCAGTCATACTACAAGCATGAAATATGTTAAAAAAAAAAAAAAGGTTAGGTAAATAAGTAGATTTCAGGTTTTCTTAAAAAATAATAAACCATTGAAAATAATATTTAGTTAGATTTTGATGATCTTTCTGGAAATGTATAGAGAAAAAATGATATGAGAATCAGATATGGAATGCAATAAAAAAATAAATCACTGTATTTAAAGACAATAATTATATATATACGGTATTTATAAATACATATAAATGCACTGATATGCGTAAAAATAAAATATAAAATCATATTTTTATTCTGATAATGAGAACAATAATAATATTTGTATTATATACCAATTATTTTTTATGATTTAATTGAATAACTTTTTGTGATTTGTTGTTTTTTTCCCCATGGAAAAATCTACTAAAAATGTTAAAAAAAAAACAACAAAAAAAAATGTGTAAGAAACCGAGGTTTCAAAAAAATTGGCGTGAAACCCTGGAAAAACAAACATTTCTTTCCGCTTGTCTTTGAAGCGAGATTCAGGAAGAGGGGGGAACTCCTTGTTCTCAGAGAGGACTCATTGTGACCGAAAGAAAAAAATAAAAACATCCCCTTTGGCCGCCTCGGCCGCCCCGATCCGCTCCGTGTCTTCAAACCGATCACTCGGCGGCCATTGTGTCAAAAAAACCCCAAAAACAAATGGAAAGCAGAAGAAAGGATCTGGAGGTTTTATCACCCAGGGGACGTTTGGCAGTGAAAGAGTTAAAAGACTTCCTTATAGATAAGAATTCTGATGAGAATCAGTAGCCCAGATGGTCCCTTTGTAAATGGATCGGCCACTGAGAAGGGACAGAAATGGGCAACTAGTGGCCCTTTTTGAGAGCCTTAAATAATTAAAATGACATTTTTTGCAGCGATGAGGTCGAACAGCCCCCCCCTGTCACCAAGGTAACTGGCATCAGGTGGTCTTCTGTGACCAGGACCACCTAACGCAGGAGAAACACTTAGTGGTCACCAGGTTGACATGGAGAAATGGCCACTCGTCCTTGGACAGAAAATGAGGGTGAGTGGAGGCAGGAGGGCTTCAAGGAGAGTCCGGCCTCGGAATATAGCAGCTGGGTTCCTGCGATGATGTCATAATCTTTAACCCCTACCCCAAAAAACACAAAAGAATTCACAAAAGAAGGTTCTCCAAGAAACACAGAAAATCCAAAGAGTATCCATGAGCTTGGATTCCTCCCGATCCAACCATTGGTGAACCAAGAACCCTACGCTTAGTGACATCACGTTCCAGCATTTTGATGATGTCATTTTGTCACCTAACCAATGAGCCAAGGTCCACATATTTCAGATTCCTCATCCGTCGCAGCTCATTCATAAAAGCCCAATCATTTTCCTGATCTAGATGAATCTGTGACTCGAAACAATGTGTCCAGAAATGCAGGTTTGTGAATAAAGTATTAACCCTTCACTGAAATACCGGTATTTACCGACTGCTGCTAAACGTAAATTAAAAAGATAAATTCAGTACTCTGATGGCATTTAGATATAAGGTGGGAAGCTTTACTGAGAGGTGTGATTGATAAGTGGAACAGTCTCCCAGCAGAAGTGGTAGAGGGTAATACAGTGAGGGTATTAAACATGCGCGGGATAGACATACGGCTCCTGAATCTAAGACGAGACCAACGACTGATTAAGGTTTGAGTCTTTACAGCAGGAGAAACGGGCGACTAGACGGGGGCCGGATGGGGGCCGATCTGTGTCCTGGAGTGTAGGATCTCCCCTCACCCCCAGTCCCTAGAATTAGAGACAGAGCAGGGAATTTTTAGGCCCCCCTCGTTTACATGCTGACCACACAAGTTGTATTTTGTTTTAATTATTTGCCCCCCCATCCCCCCATTTAACAACTTGTTGCCGGAACGCAAGCTGTGTTTATAGATCCACGCAGGGCAGTTTACTCTCCGCACTCCCCCAGGTCAACAGACAGAACTCGCGGGACCCCCGCCTGGGCGATGAGTCCTTTACACAGAGGGACCCCGGGTTGAGTGCAATTCAGGGTCCCACCAGGCTTGCAAAAACTGCAACCGGGGTAAAAAAGAAAACAACAGAATATTCTGAAAATGTATTTTTAACAAAAGTGCTGGACGTTCCTCTTTAATCCCCGCCGTGTGAAAATCTTATAAAGCTGATCTGTGGATCTCCGAGGTGGGGAGGACGACCGATATGTTGCACCGTTCACCCCTCTGGCACTTGAAGTGTTAAGCACACACGTAAAGGTTAATAGAGGTCATCCAGATGCCTGCCCCCCCCCCCTGCGCAGCAGCAGCAGCAGCCCCTGGATTCAAACAGAATGAGGATTTCTGACGTAAAATGCGCGGCGTTCACAAGATTAACCCTTTGCGGGAAACACTTTGAGAATGAGGTCACCGGCAGTTTCTCATACAATTTTATTATATTTACATTATTTACAAAACACTGAAATAGCGTAATCCGCTTTCTGCCCCCTGGGACCTTGGGGGGGGCCGGTGGGGGGGGTATTTTGAAGGGGCAGGAATCTGGGGTCTTTCGGAAAATTCTTTGCCAATTCTAGCCCCCCCCAATGGCCCTTGCGATGGACATTTGGCTTAATACCCCTGTTACCCCAGTGCCAATCACCCCGGCGGCGGCAGCAATGGCAGGTTCTGAGCTCTGCAACGGCGCATGGCCTGCTCCGTCGCGATCTGCATGCGCCGCAGCATCCATAGAAAAAGTAGGTCAGACTGCGAATGGATGAAAGACCCGCGGTGCTGCAACCAGGGCAATTCACGGAGGAAATGAAAGGGTGGGGGCAGGGAGGGCAAATACCGTGAGAAATTCCCCCCCACAACACGGAAACCAAAATATCCAGAAGCCGCCGGGATCCTCGGTCTGTTATTGGATCGGTTTACGCGGTCGAGACGCGGAGGGGGGGGGGCATCCTGGGGCGATTCCCGTGCGAAACCTCGGGGGTTACGTTACCAATTTACCCCTCTGCCCCGGGTGATGAGCTTCAGAAGGATTAAAGGGGTTAAATTTAGTTGAGCAGGATTAAAGGGGTTAAAGCTAACCCAAGATACGTACTGACAGCATGCGCCGCCGGCTATCAAATTCTACCAGTCATTTCGAGTGAGTTTGGTGGTTTTTCACAACTTTTTTTGACAATTTTTTGGCAAATTGATGAGTTATTTACCAATAAAACTCCGGCGGTTAGGGTTAAATTGATAAAATCTGATAAAAGGTGAAAAATAATATGGCGTTTCTGCCATTCGCTCTGATTTTAGTAGTTTGGGTGCTGCAGACCCCCCCCATTAAACCCCCCGCTCTGGCATTGACAGGGTTAATTTGTCCGTCCCGGGGTATGAGAGGGGGCGAGAGCGCGAGGACAGCGTGTACTTGGCAGAGAGAACGCTCGGAGTGAGCATCGCCTGCCTCTCACGTAGATCACAGTGTGTGAGTGCAGCTGCTTCCTGCCCCGGGCACTCTGATCTCGGGGGCAAAACCGCGACACCCCCTCCAAGAATGCAGAACATTGCGGCCTCTGCCAACGGAGCTCTCTACAGGGGCCTTAAATATTAACCCTTTAATGGTCATCACATGGATCCTACCGCAGGGACTGGCTAACGGCAGCAGCCAAATGGTTCTGATAAAGGTGAAATGGAGTCACCTGTGTTCAAGCAGGGATTCCAGCTGTGATATAGCAGGGAGAAAAGCACCAATCAGGAGGTTTCCGATATCATTGAGTCAGAGTCGGCTCCAGACTGTGTGACCCTGAGAATCTGCCCCATTTACCCCGAGACACTGAGACCGGGGTAGAAAACATTGAAAATCTGCCCTTTCAGCCCGGGACTGGGGTAAAAAAAACCCCCCTGAGAATCTGCAACATTTATTTTTATAAAGAATTTATAAAATTATATTATATGATTAAAAATCTGACTTTCGGGTTTAAATACAAATTGCAAGAATGGAGGAAAAAATTTGAAGATAAAATAAATAATGAAGAAAAGTAAAAAAAAAATATTTCAAAATAAATTTAAAAAAAGTTTCTTAGCTTTTTCCTATTTTGATTGTTGATTATTTTATCTTCAAACTAACAGAACGTCGTAAAAAAAGGGAAACGTTAAATATCAGTAGAATGACTTATTTTATGACTTTGATAAATGCACTTTTTTCACGCACTTTCCCCCCATTTGCAGACCCCAGACGGGGATATCGAGGAATTTCTGCCCTAATTTGCTGTTAAATGAAAACAAAGGGGCATTTGGCGTTGGGTAACTCATTTGCATATTTCTAGTCGCTTATTTACATAATTTATCCCATAATCCTCTTGTTTTCCCAGAGAATCCGCCGTCTGCGAATCAAGTGGCCTTAAAGGGACAGCACGCTCTGCGAGCCGGGGGGGGGACTAACCTGACGCCGATCCCTGAGGCCGCTCCAGGCCGGCCAACTATTTTTTGGGCCACCAGTCCGGGTTATTAAAATGAATTAAATAATACCGGAAAATTGGTTGTTTTTATTGTTTTTTTTCCTTCTTTTATTTTTGGGGTAAAAAAGTTGCAATCTGGTAGATAGGAGAGGAGAGCTTCAAATCCTGTAATAAATAAATAAGAGTTCTGGGGGTGACGGAGGGGGGCGACGCTGGCGCTTTAAGGCTGGCGGCCGCCTAATGACGTGGATCTGATGAGTTCTGTTTTATGCTCACGTCACGTGGGGGGGCGGTCACGTCCGGCATGTATTGGAGTGTGACATCATGTGACATCATGTGACATCATGTGACGGGTGTGGGTCCCCGCGTGATTAGTGAACTGTGTTAGTGAGCATGACACACAACAGATGCCCCCCCACCCCCACTCCACGGACTTCCCCCCCCACATGGCAGGTCAGGCTGTGTGACCGAGGAATACAATAGAAACATTTCCTTTATTGTCCCGAAACAAAACCAGCATCCAGATCATCCCAAACGCCAAAACCAGGGAAATCACCCCAAACTGCAACCACCGGCAGATCGGCCCCATCCGGCCCCCCGTCTATTCTCCCCGTTTCTCTTGCTGTAAAGACTCAAACCTTAATCAGTCGTTGGTCTCATCTTAGATTCAGGAGCCGTATGTCTATCCCAGGCATGTTTAATACCCTCACTGTATTACCCTCTACCACTTCTGCTGGGAGGCTGTTCCACTTGCCTACCACCCTCTCTGTAGATGAAAAACACTGTCTGAATTTTGCCCTCGAGTGCCGAGTCGGACAGCCCTGCCCTTTCCCCTATTTAACCAGACTCAAACAGTCTGATTTGAGACGTTTCATCCCCGGGTGTAGCCTCCTGATGAAGGTCACGCATTACCACCTCCTCTGTAACACCCAGACCTGTTCGGACCCTTTGTCGGTTTACTCCCCTCACCATTAAATCGCGATCTCTGGAGTCCATTAGAATTTAATGCTTTGTGGCAACTGATGAAAGGGTGAAGAGGGCGAATAATCAGGGACCTGCCGTCTCGGGGGCCGAAACAAAGCCGGCCCTGACAGGGGGGCAACCTCGGCGGGCTTCTAACACTGAATGGGGGCTCAGAGATCTGCATGAGAATTGGCGAGTCTGAGCCTGCCTGTGAATCCCTGCATCTCTCCGAACATCTGCCGTCACCAGGGGTCACCTGAGCGGGGCATTTAGGAGAAGAACAATGGGCTTTATTTACCCCGTTCCATTTATTAACCCATTCCCTGCTGTTTCTATACACATTATCAGGCTTTTAGGGCTGTAGAACCCTGCGATCCCCTCATACCCGCAAAACATATCTGACCTCTCTAACAAGAGGGGGCCATCAGGAGAGGGGGAGAGAGAGGGCATCAGGGGAGGGAGAGAGGGGGCAATCAGGGGAGGAGAGAGAGGGGCATAGGGCGATTTGTTAGAGGGACTGGGTAAACTAAATGGGGCCACTTGGCAGGTATGGAACCAAATGTTAAATTTGCAGTGAGAGGATAAAACATTTTTTTTAATCATTATTTAAAAAGAGGCAGATCAGAGGCTCCCACCTGTGGCCCCTGGAGGGCCGAGCATCAACTCACAGCTCTATGAGAGAAAAGCAATGCCCGGTGTCTGTTATTAATATTAATTTATATATCGCCATCATATTCCACGGCGCTGTACAACGGGTAGTCGGGACAAAACAAGTGGTGACTAAATCAAAAGGCAAAAGGATTCTGTGCCCAGGAGCTGACAATCTAAACGATCTGTCTTTTACTCCGCTGTGGGTAACGTAACGAAGTAAGAATTCCCTCGCCGGACCGGTAACTGAGAAGATAACTACACCGGCACATGCGCGGCCGGCACACGGCTTCCGTGGGGTTCCGTGGCAGAACACCTGGAACACCAAGAATGAACCAATGAGTCGTTTCTCATTCCGGATTAAGAGTTAGTTTATTGGAGACTGTAGGTGGCTGCGCATGCTGGGAGTGGGGGCTGCTATTATTATTACCTATTAACTCATTCTTTTTTTTTTAATTTCCTTAATGAAACCCCCCCCCCCCCCGCGCGCATGAACGAGCGGCGACTCATTACAGAGCAGACGGCTGTCTTCACCTGCAGCGGCCGGCCTGTCACTCAGGGCAGACTTCGCTCTTCTGTTTCTCTTTCATTTTCTCATCAGCTTTGTCTCGGCACAAAGAGCCTGGAAAACATGGCAGGGAGCCATCTGCTCCCCCCCAGCCCCAAACCGCCCCTTCTGGGAGGCAGATTACACAGCGCTCTCTATTCACCCCCCCCATACTAAAGCGCTGACCCCATACCAATCATCAGGGGGCTACGACCCCTTCCTAACACTTTGCATGCTGAGCACACGGAGCTCTGGCACTCCGGGGGTTAAAGGGTAACAATGTATCCATCGGCTGTTTAAAATTCCAAAAATATCAAAAACCTCCAGCGGAAAAACCCAAACTTTACAAATTACGGCAGAGGGTTGGAGACGACAGCTAAGGGCAGAGTGAGGGGGTGGGGATTAGGGCAAGAAGGGGCATTAGAATTTACAAGAAGGGAAGGGGTTAATACTGCTAAAAAAAGCCTCGGCCACAATACACGGCCTCTCTAATACAGAAAAACATCCACCGCTGATCCCCCGAACCAGATCCTTTCATAGAATCTACCGGCAGATCGGCCCCATCCGGCCCCCGTCTAGTCGCCCGTTTCTCCTGCTGTAAAACCTTAATCAGTCGTTGGTCTCGTCTTAGATTTCAGGAGCCGTATGTCTGTCCCCATGCATGTTTAATCCCCTCACTGTATTACCCTCTTCCACTTCTGCTGGGAGGCTGCTCCACTTATCTACCGCCCTCTCAGTAAAGTTTCAGCACACATTTAGTATTTTTAGGGCGCATTCTGCGTATTTTAATGCAAATTCCTGTTGATTGAGGCGGAGCGTAGAGTCTTCCTCGTTTTGTGATCCGGGTTCTCAGCAGAGACTGTTTAAGGGCTTCGCGTTGAGGTTTGTACGCGGCAGGGACTGCGGGGCAGGGATGGGGGCAGCCAGAGATGGGGGGGCGGCAGGTTCACCTAAACGCTTTATTACACCATCAGGAAGTCAACAACATGAAAACAACTCCAGCCAACAGGTTATTTAAACAGCGACACAGAGCCCACAGAGTAGTCATTTAAATAAAAATCTCTCTACGCCCAGCAGAGAAGGTTCCCCGACCTGCTTTACCACGCAGAAGAAAGCTGTGAAAAACTCCCATGAAATCCCAGAGCGCCACCCAGTGGCCGCCGTTTGCATCGCATCCAAAATGTTGATTGTTTTTTATGTTTTTGTGTTTTATGTTTTCTGTCGCCGGCAGGTTGTTTGTAAAAATCCTCGTTTTCGACTTTTTGTTGAAGTCGCGTCAGGAAGGACACAGAAGATTCACAATTCATCAAGAATAAAAGTCTAATTTATAAAGCCGTTTCCTGCTGTTTCTATACACATTATCGGGGCTTTTTAGGGCTTGTAGAAACCCTGGCGATCCCCTCATACCCAGCAAACATTCTGACCTCCTAGAAAGAGGGGCATCAGGGAGGGGCAACCGGGGGGGGGGATTTAATAAATAAGGCAGTTGGGAGGTATGGAACAAGTCACACCCAATGAGGGCATCTATGAATTCCGATGGTCCCGATTCTCAAGGTCAGTCTTCATCATATTCTGATTTGATATCGCAGCGTTCCGATTGGTGCTTTTCTCCCTGCTATATCACAGCTGGAATTCCTGCTTGAACACAGGTGTCTCCATTAAGAACAACCTCACAAGTCAGTTTCTATAAGGCTCATCACCAGAACTATGTGGCTGCTGCACTTATGGCGGATTAACGGTTAATATATTTATACATTCAAAAAGTTGTACCGCCACAGAAACTTTCTGGCCCTTGAGGTCTCTTCTTCAGGATGACATTCTATATAAAGAAGAGACCGCTGAGGTTCCAAAAGCTTATATACGACTCTTTCCCCGGGTACAGGTAGCGCTGCGTCCCTTAAACCCCCTCGGGGGGGGGGGCTGATCCGACACCCAGGGTCTTCTGCTCAGTGAAACAGACGAAAAGCACTTTTTTTTCCCAAGATTAACTCCTCTTTATTAAAAAGTGATTTTTTTACAAAATCCATCTACTTAAAATACTGTTTTATTTGTAATTTTTTTTTTTTTTTTTAACAATTCGCAATTTCCAGGTAACATTTATATATTTCCACAGGACAGAACGGCTCATTCTTTACGCCAAAGCGAGGATATATATTTATTTATTTATATATATAGAGGCGCCAGCGGGGAAAATAAAAAGGTGCGGATAACTTCAAAAATATTTCTGCACATCGCATCCGTTTAGATATACTTTGTATAGACATTTCAGTATTTGGTTGGTTTTTTTTTTACATTTTTTTTTTTTTGAGACCAAAAACAACAAATTTGCTCTACAGCGTAAGTTCACAGACTTTTGTTCCTAAATGTTGTGATAAAACACAAAAAAAATAAAAATAAAATAAACAAATGAGATAAGCACATTTAAAAAGGCCGATAATCGTTTAGATGAGGAGGCCGGCTTTGACGTCCTAGCGATGAATGATGATGATGAGGGAGGATGGGCATGAAAATCCCCCCCCCCCCCAAAAAAAAAATTATATTAAAAAAAATTCCAGTATATTAAAAAATCCAGATTTTTCTCACCCAGGACATAGGAAAATAATCGGCGTTTCCACGGAAATTACTTATGATCTATAGCGGCCTCCTGCAACTGAAATGTGTTAACCCTTCTCCTGCCGGAGGCGTAGGCCCGCACTTACTGCCCCGGGACAGGACTTGGCTTTCTTTTTAAATAAGATTTTTTTTCTATGGTATGATTTAGAAAAACCTCCCGTTAACAGAAAAAATCTATATATAATAAAATCTATATATATATATATGCATCACTGATGGGGGGGCTTGTTTAACTCCCCCCCTCCATCCAGCGGCGTAAGAGATAAGGCAGAATATATGAACGCTGCAGTAAAGGGGCCGGTTACCTTTTGCTGGTAATTCTATTTCTTCACGGAGAGTCTGCTGGTGTTTTAATGATTTGGTGTCTTTGTAACTACAGCACCGGGGGTTGGGGGGGTTTGTTGGGGATTCCACTTTACTTTTGAGATCAGCTGGTGGTGCTAACAGAGCCTCCGAAATCTCTCGGGAATTCATCTTTTACACTTTATCCCAACAACTTGTATTAAAAAACTACTCCGGGGAACTTCTCCTGCAGGAAAGGCTGAGCCGGCCCTGTATAATGTATAGGTAAATCAGTGAGCCGGCTCTGTATAATGTATAGGTAAATCAGTGAGCCAGCCCCCGTATAATGTATAGATAAATCAGTGAGCCCGGCCCGTATAATGGATAGTTAAATCAGTGAAATGCCCTGTATAATGTATGGTGAAATCAGTGAGACGGACCAAGAAATAATAAGTTAAGTATACATTATATGGGGCCGGCACAGACCTACAGGAGAAGCCCCCCCAGCGCAGGCCTTCATAACTTCCGTTTAGTGAAAAACTGATCAGATCGCAGTTTCTGAAAATATCTGTATGTTTATTCGTCCGACTCTGCAGTTTAAAATACCCAGAAGTACTTCGCCCCCCGCATGCAATTATGTTTATTATATATATATATATATATATGGTATAGTGTATATAATATATATATTATGTGTGTGACTTTTCACCACTTCCCTGCAGGAGGCGCTACATTTTTGGCTCTTTGGTGTTTTCTACCGCTTTCCTTACAGTTTAACCCTTTCAGTACAGGAGGTGCAAATATGCAAAGGCTAACCCATTCTAGCATTAAAATGTACATTTCTACCTGTAACCCCCCTCCAATAAAACCAAAAAAGGGGCCTCATCCCTCCGAGTAATAAAACAAACCTCACTTCAAAATATCTCCAGTTTTCGTTATATATATTTATGGAATTAGCTCAGCATCTTCCCCTAAAAAAAAACCCCAAAACACATTTTTTTTTACGTATATATTCTACGATTCCAGTTTGGTCTTTCATCCATCCAACCAAAAAACTCGCCGGTAACTTTACGGTCACCGCGGAGAGCATCGGATGCCAAACCGTCCCGGAGATTCCGGAAGAATCCGGCGTTGGTTACGAGTGGTGATTCGCGTTATTGTGCTTTTTCTGTCTGTATAATATATATCCTTTTTTACAAATATAGATATTTAACCTGTAATGCATTTTCTTGGAAATTCAAACGATTCCTTCACTCTTTGCCTAAAGGGGTCCGGCCGCCGTGGGCTTTGCCAACGCATTCTGGAGGTGGGGGAGGGGTGATTGGGGTATTATTTTTTTGCTTTGCCGTCCCTTTTCTCTGAAGCCCATTTCCCCTACATGTCTGCCCCGCGCTGCGACTCCCCCTTGTGGCAACGACCCTCACAACACCCCGACCACATGGCAGGGCTGATGGACCAAGGCGAACAACAGCGTTACGAAAGCTTAAGGCCCAAAGCACAGAGTACACTAAAGGACGCCGAGCCGGCAACGGGGGGAAGAAAAAAAACTTCCAAAAATTCTTTAAAAAAATGCCCGATTTTACATAAATTGATACATTGTTAAAATTCTTAAGGATCATTAAACCCGTTGGCAACGTTTTTTCCTAGCCCTTCCTACAGCCGGTACCGATCGGAACGAACCCGGTTCTGTCTAAAACTACTACGCAATAACTAAAAAAAAAAAAAGAAAAGAAAAGAAAATGTTTTTGAGAGTAAAATGGAAAGTTGACCAAGTTCCCCTCTGAGGTCGGCTTAACCTCTACCTAGCCAGAGGGCTACATACCAAGACTAATGACCCGCTATCCCACCAGGCACCGCAACGGTAAAGCGCTCAGCAGAAAGGGTTAAAATTATAAAAAAAATATTTGGCAAAGAATCTCGATAAAATGAAACAAAGTAATGACCGCCCTTCACAAGCCCCACATCATGGAAGGGGTTAAAATACTCTGAATTACTGCTCACATGGGGGGGGGGGGGTTATATGAAGAAATCTGGAATGTAGGGCGTCCAGTTGATACAGGCTATTAGCCCAAACTCTTAAACATGGCAGACCTGGCAAGGGTGCCGATCTCTGAGCGGTCCAGTTAAAGGATTTATAACCCCCTAGTGGGGGCAAGGTGCGTCCAGCAAGGGCCACAACTAAAATACTGGGTGGGATACTCTGCATCACTATACAGAAGGAGGTTTCTTGCCCCACCCAGGGCAGGGTGTACATACGGTGTGTATATACAAGCGTGTGTCTCTACACAGAACTCCACATGTATGTATGCAATGTATGTACAGAAGTATGTAATGTATGTATGAACACAAAACTGAAGCTAAATTAACAGATCCCTTTTTCCTCCCCCCCCACAGAAAACCAATTTTATGCAGCAACGAACCCACGAAAAAAGAATACACAGGGGTTTCAGTCCGCTGAGCTGAAGTCAGGGTGGGCCCTTGGGGGCCAGTGTGCTCCGACCTCAGCCCGGAGTGACCTTTCCAGCATTGAATGGAGTTGGTAAAGGCGAGGGGGGCGATTACAGCGAGTGACACAAAAAGAGCAAACCTTTTATCCTCATCAGCAGAACTGGGCATAAAAAAAGTTGCCCTTCTAGCATTCAAGGGGTTAAACTGCCCCACCACCCCCCTTCTAAGCAAATTTGGCAGTTATGCTTCCAGTTTCTCCTTCTTTTTGTTCTTTTTCAGGAAGGACGGGGTGCGGAATTTCTTTTTCTTCTTGTTGGGAGATTTGGATGGGGATCCCTCGGGGGTCAGCTCGCCCTCTATGATCTTCTCAGAGGTTCTGACCGTGATCTCCACGCTCTCCCCCACGCTTAAGTGGCTCACCCGCACTGTCAGGTCATCCTTACCCTCGTGGCTGCCATCTTTGCCATTCACCACCACAGCAGGGGCATCTGTGCTGTTCATGTGGTCCTCTGATGGCTCTGCAGGGGCGGGAAATGAGGTTATCAGCGACCAGGCCACACCCTTGAACAGGCCACACCCTTGAACAGGCCACACCCTTGAACAGCCCCACTTAAATACAGAGTTAAATGCTGTTAGATTATACCATTTACAGTATCACAATGAGCTCTTCCACAGGGTAGAAATTTAAACTGCCTGCAAATAGCAAAAGTGTAGCCCACTTAGTGGTTTCTTATGGGACAGATATGTTTAACGCCAGTCCTCAAGGGCCACAAACAGCCCAGGAATCCCATGGATCCCTGCCTGAAAACAAGTGGTTTAATGAACGCTTAATGGAAATGCCGGCGCCCAAACCGGGAAGTTGTAATATTATGGGGGGCGAGGACTGGAGTTCCGCTCATCGGCGATAGGAGAAAGCGTGGAGAGAAACTGGCTCCCAGTTTCAAGGTGAATAAGACCGAGGAATATTAGCTCTATATTTATAAAGGAGATTAGGGGCAAATCCTGAATCTAAGAGGAGACTGAGGACTGAGTCAGGAAAAAACGGGCAGACTAGATGGGGCCGAGCTGCCGGCAGGTTCTAGGTGTCTAAAGTTCTAGGTGTGAAGGAGATGCGATGGAAACCAGCAGAACATCTCTGATGCCTTCCTGCATTCATGGCCGTTAACCCCCCCCCCACATCATATCCTTCAGTCTGTGGTACGGCTAACAATATTTCTTAGTCTGGGGTAACTTTAAAAAGGGGTTATAGCCCCCCGGGCTCATCTGCCGCTCCTCGAGCTCCATCCATCCATTGATTACCTGTTTCGGTTTCTGGAGTCTGGGGTGGAGATTGGGTTAAAGGGGCAGCGGGCGCATCGTCCAGAATTAATTCATGCTCGGCATCTGCAGGGTTAAGACTGGCGTTAGCTGGCATGCAAGACACCGTGCAGGGACCGCGGGAGAGACCGACGCATTTCTCCGCGCCGAGGAACAGACTGGTGTTAAGGGTTAATACGCTGAATGTGCAGAAGGTAATTAAACGGAGGAAGCGACGTTAAAGACTGAGGGAAATTATCGGTTTAAAAGCGAAGGAAGAGAAACCATCTCACCAGGTACGCCGTCCCCTGTCCGTTCTCCCCCCGTCTCTTGCTCCAGGAGATAGTTGAAGGGGTTGGGAGGAGGTGGCGGCGCGTTTTCATCTTCCTCGAACGGCATAGGCTGTAGAGAGGTCAGACACGGGGGCTTTAACTACTAAGCCAGGCTCAGAGGGTTTTACACATTTCATGTACAATCAGCCATACGGTCCGGGGGAAAATCCATATTTAAGACGTAGAACTAAAGTTTGCCCCCCCCCCAAATGCTGCTGCGGGTGACGGGGTTACAGCACAGACTTACAGGGCTCGGCTTCTTGTCCACTATGATGCCGGCCAACACGTGAGATTTGGGTCCTGCTGTTTTTAGGTCGTACCGGTTTTGTTCACGGATCTATTAAAAAAAAAAAAAAATTTAAGAAAATAACGTCATGAAAGGGTTAATTTTTTTTGCCTTTTTACAGGGACCAAAAAACAATGAGTAACCCATTCACTGCCAAGCACTTCAGATCAACTCGAATGCACACCACCCCCTCTCCCGTTTCTTTAAAGATAATAATTTATAAACATTTTATTTGGAATATCCCGCACTCTCTTATAACGGTAACATCGCCGTGAAATGCGTGGGGGCTGCACCCTGGGTACCCCCATACAGGCAACGTGCATACGCGACGCGTTTAACGCAGCCCCGGCAGCCATTCTGTAACTCACTTTGTTTCTTTTCTCCAGCACATCCGTCGGATTGGTGTTTAATGGGACAAACTGGTTGGGATCTTCTATCTTGATGGGATACTCTCCGCACGCCCTGTTCAGCTCCTGAGCTTTCATCCACTGTGAACAGAAAGGAGAGGAGGCGCTTTATACGACGCGCATGGGCTGTGTTGTTGAAAGTGTTAATGATACAGTTTCTCGGGTCTCATGTGTTTTTGGGTTACTTATTGCAACTGGGGAGGGAAAAAAAACAAAAAAACAAAAAAACTGCTGGAAGGGGGTAGATGGTGGAGAGCGTTGGTAGGCTGGAGGGTCTCACCGTGATCTTGGTCCGTGGACTCATCTCTCCGTTCAGGGACTCCTCGGGGACGTGGACTCTCAGGTAGGTGTTGGGAGAGTTCAGCCATCGCGTCTTCTCCCTCTGCTGCTTCTGTGCCAGGAACCGCAGGGGCGAGCGCAGCAGAGCCGGGTCGTCCTCAAAGGAGAAAGCCGTGACGGTGGCGGGGATCTCCACCTCGCTCTTGTGTCGCGGTTTCTCTCGGACCAGCGGCTGGCGGTAAGCGTAGCCCGTCCTGTAACCCTGCGGAGAAGACGGTAGAGGAGATGACCCTCTATAGGTTAATGGCTGCCGCCGACGCCATCATAAACCAAGTTAAAGGTAACCAGGCCACTTTTGTCTATCAATGTTCTGTTAGGTCAGACTTGCAGGTCTGTAGTTCCCCTACTCTGCAAGGAACAAATTTAGACCTGAACCGCGAGGTGATTTTAGTCTTAAGGATGAAACGAACGCCCAATAAACATACTATGGATTTGACATAAAGCTGTAACCTACTCATGTTGCGATTCGCTGTCTCTATCAAGGGGTCTCAGCAAGATTTGGGTTGAAAAGAGGGGACGCAGTGTGCACTCACCAGATTATCCAGCATCCTCATCAGGGACTCGAATTCCAGCTCCCCGATCTTCCACTTGTGCTGCCCCTCCATGTTCACTCCTCCAGCGCCGTCGGCGGCGAGCTCGTGCGTCACGGCTTTATACTTCTCCAGGTCCAGAAGCAGTAAGTTATCCATCCCTCCTGCCCCGGCCAGGGCATGTACCTGCGGCACGGAGATCGGGACCGATCGTGAGACCCAACGAGAAGGGCAGCACGCGGCTCAAACACCACACTGAGCGGATGCTTTACGACAATGCTAATGAAGTCCGTTCCTCCCTAGACTTTCATTACTCAGACAGTCCAGCTGGGCGATTAAGACTGAGCCATTCTATTGTTCCCCACAGGCAGTATGATAAGGAGTCGCGGTGTTTAGTAGATCGGGGATCAGATAACAGAACGAGAATCATACAAAGGGCTGATATGCAGCTGCCTGAAAACTTTATATTATGGGGCAAAAAAGAAAAAACAGCAGAAACTTTTTTAAAACTTATTTCTAAATTATTAGCGATGGGAATTCCATTTAAAACTCTAACATAAATCGGGCAGTAAAGTCACACGGCAAGCCTCTGATATAACGTTACTTTACAGCGGTTTAAAAACACAATGTAGTCCTTCTAAGGCTGTTCACTATGCTGAAGAGCTTACAATCTGAAGTATCTAATGCCGGATGCTGCCCGGTCTCAGACTCTGCTGGCACCGAACGTGACTGCCCTAGAAACCCCGACCGTCGGCGGATCATTACCTGCACTTCACACGCCAGCTGAACGTTGAAAATGTAGTGGAAAGCCTCCTCCAGCGTCTCCCCGAGAGCCATAATACCGTGATTCTGGAGCACCAGGACCTGCGAGAACACACAGAGAGCCGTGACACACGGAGCAAGACGTACAGAGAACACGCAGAGCCGCGACACACGGAGCAAGACGTACAGAGAACACGCATCGAACACACAGAGCCGTGACACGGGGAGCGAGACGTACAGAGAACACGCATCGAACACACAGAGCCGTGACACACGGAGCAAGACGTACAGAGAACACGCATCAAACACACAGAGCCGTGACACACGGAGCAAGACGTACAGAGAACACGCATCAAACACACAGAGCAAGACGTACAGCGAACACGCAGAACCGCCATACACGGAGCAAGACGTACAGAGAACACGCATCGAACACACAGAGCCGCGACACGCAAAACATACAGAGAACAAGCAGAGCAGTCACACGGAGCGAGACACACAGGCAGAGCTGTGACACGGGGGGGGGGGGGGACATACAGAGAACACGCCATCACACGGAAGAACAAGAAACACAAAACAGACCTCTAAAATTTCCCCGCCAGTACAGGTGAGCAAATGGTCAGAGGCTTGGATGTGATGTAAGAAAATATTACATCATTTACAGGGTGGTAGATAAAGGGAGCAGCCTTCCAGCAGAAGTCTTACAGGCTGCTCCAGCGAGGACATTTAAATTATCGATTGTCAGACATTAACAACGAGCTGAAGCCAAGCGTACTGGGAATAGTTATAGTTATAGCGTGTTCTTACAATGACCGCTCCGTGTCGCGTCTGTGCGGGATCGTAAAGCCCGATATCTCAGATATTTCGTTTTATTTTGTTGCATGGTTTTTTGTGTTTATTTAAGTTTATTTTTACTTGGGGCGGCCGGAAGACGCCGCGTTACAATATAAATGCTGTTCTGCTCGCCCCCACCTTGCAGCTCGGCCCGAGGGCCTTCTGCAGCTGGATTCGCTCTTCCAGGTCGTCCAGGGAGCCGTGGTAGTTGTAATAAGCCACGTCGCCCAGCAGCAGCGCCTCTTGGGAGATCGGGAGGATCCCGCATTTCATGGAGGAGACCTGGGGGGGGGAGAGAGAGGACAGACTTTAAACAAATGCCCCAAGAACCCAACTGCCCCAAAGGTAGAGTAGAGGAACGTTACGCCCCCCCCCGATAAGGTGATGCATCCGCGCATGATCATCACTCACAGCAGCGGTGGCCGGCGTGTGGATGTGGACGACGCAGCGCACGTCGGGGCGCATGGAATAGATGGCTGCGTGGGGACTGAAGGCGGAAGAGTCGATCCGTAAGTTGGTGGTCCCCTGATCCACTACTTCTCCAATAATGTTCAGTTTCACCTGCAAAGTGAGGGGGGGGGGGCAAAAAAAAGGACGAGCGAAACGTTAATCCGCCGCCGAGCCTGAAAAGTCTTAGTTTAGTATAATTAATATCTCCCATTTGCAAAATAACTTATTACTTTTACTTGGAATCAGACAGGGTGTTACATAAACGGAACATCCACCCATGAGAGGTGGTAGAGGCTTATTAGTAGAACATGGAAGGACATTTTACTTTACTGAGAGGTTGGTAGATAAGTGGAACAGCCTGCCAGCAGATGTGGTAGAGGGTAATAGAGCAATACTTGTATCAGCCTCTACCACTTCGGCTGGCAAGCTGTTCCACTTATCTCCTTCCATTTCATCTAAGCCTCTAGTTTTAGACGATGGCCTCTTGTTCTAATATGTATTCTCCATGAAATGAAAATTCCCTCTTTTCAGGTCTTTTCAGAACATTTTATTGCCCGCAGTTCCCCGGGACGCCTCCGGGGGTCACACTTGCCGCACGCACCAGGTTGGAGGCCGATGCCTCGGAGAAGGAGAGACCTCGGGGAACGATGAGGATGTGATCCTGCTCTTTGCTGACTCGGACCTACAGAAAGCAGAGGACAGAGCGATGAGAAGCCGGACGCGCCTTCCTGGATCTTACGGAAAGTAACAAAAAGCTCTTATCTACCCAGCCCCCCAGGGCAAAAACTATACGGCCGTTCAAAAGTTTGGGGTCACTTAGAAACAGATTTTGTCCATTAAAATAACATGAAATGGATCAGAAATCCAATTAACCCCGCGCAGACGGGGTTAATGTTGGAAATTATTTTTGTAGCTGGAAACGGCTGATTTTTAATGGAATCTCTTCATAGGCGTACAGAGGCCTTTATCACTCCCATCACTCCTGTCTTCCAATGGCCCTTTATCACTCCCATCACTCCTGGGTTCCAATGGCCCCTTATCAC
>VKOC01022716.1:0-24459 GCA_009364415.1 Spea multiplicata | reverse complement strand
TTTTTTTTTTTTTTTTTGTATAAAAGGTAAGCTCTTCATACATTCTAATTTAGAAAAAGGGTATAAAAATGTGTTAAAAGACACAGAACACTAGATCTCTACCTCTATGACTACTCACACACACACACTGATGTACAGCACTTAAGTACATCATCATGGTCATCTGTCATAAATTGGTGCTGTTAATACAGTATATGCTTTGTATTTTAAATTAAGTTATTAAGTAAGACTTGGAAGCTGTGGTCATGCTTGCTCTTTGGTCATAGAAACATTTGGCTATTCACACAAAACAAATCTCTAGTAATATCCATGGTGTGGAGTCCACTGAAATCACAGAAGAGGTCCCTCAGGTCTGATGATCCTCCAGGAGTTGCTTCTTGATTACTATGTGATCATCATGTAGGGAATCAGGGTGCAAAGGGGACAAATGAAATCATTAAGAAATAAACATATCTAAAGGAACATCAGTGATATCACCATGTCAGCTATTCATGTTCCACTATACATATACATGCAATATGTAACATATAAACGTTTTACCTAAATATATATATAGGAAACCTTATGTCCATAAATTACTGTATGCTATGGATATAACCAAGGTTACTATGAAAATATCAAACTTCTGGTACCCAGTACATTCCATTTCTTTGACGTAAAAATGATCTGCCATGATCTTTATGCCATTTTAACATTATGTTCTTGCTGTATATACTGTACTAAAGCTTCAGAAACAAAATTATGTACTAAACAGCATCAATTTTCTTGTAATCCCCTTTCCCAACCACTAACCACATGCTGGGACACTATCATCATCATGTTTTGCTGACTAAAAGGTCTGCAATATCCCCTAGTACACTAATCTCTTGTTCTTGTTGGCACAGTTTGAGAGATTTTTCTAAGACTAATGCTTACTTTCCAGGGCAACACTTTTTTCACAGCTGGATCCACAAGAGTAATACTTGTTTGCAGTTGTTCTTGGTGACTGTTTTTGCATTATTACATGATAAGAAGAATGAATTTGCCTTCAGTACAAACTTTTAAAGTTCTGGTCGATAGATTCCTACATTTTATCTGTTTGCGTTAAAAACGTCATATGTGCTTTATGTGTCTAAGACTTCAATCTGGATCCTAGAAACTGAAAAGTTGCTGTTTGGAGTAAATAAGGAAATAGTGTTCGAGTGAATAGTCCATGATTCTTCCATTAACTTGTGTGCCTTATCTCAAGAACAGAATTCCAATTTGTTTGTGTAAACTGGTTTGGCTACATTTGTTTTTTTTATGTTTCTTGCAACATCATATGAACAGATTTAATAGATATTTGGTAGGGTAAATGGGACAGTCTATTTGTAAAGAAATCAATATTAGTGAAAGTTTTATGAACTCTACCACATCTACTAGCACCTATATTGGCCCAAATAGTATTCCACAATAAATGTGAATTAATTGCTTATATTTAACTAGGATATGTCAGAAAGAAATATGTCCATTTTTACTGATTTTAATGTTTTACAATGTCTGTCAGGTTACCCTACAGGATGACACAGTATCGCTCGCTTGTGACCTCACCTGTTAGGGACTCCCTAGCACGGCAATCAGGAGGTACCTCTATTGGTTTCCCCTGTGCAGTAGAGGGTTCTGCTGTGGTGTTCCCCTCTAGAGCAGTCAGGGGAATCCTATAAGGGGTTCCTCATATTTTTGAAAACTAGACATTCCAGGGTATTTCAAATGGTGGTATTTTAACACTTTCCATACAATTCTACCACTAGCCTTTGCCAACATTTGTCAACCAAACACAGCATATCAGCACAAACACCTCATACCAATTGCCAAGCATGGTGGTTGAGGGGTAATGGTTTGAGCTTGTTTTGCCTAGACTATCATACAATAAGACACATTACTACATATGCACACTTACACTAACACACACTAACATACACTAACATACACAGACACACACATACCTAGACTCACACACCTCTTGCCTAGTGAAGCCTCGCCCTGTCTTTAATGCAGCTTTGACACAGTGGTTGCCGCCATGCTAGATCAAGCATGTCATTGCTAGATCAAGCAATGACATAGTACATGCCCTCCTTGAAATTAAAGGCATACTGCTGTCTTTCTCGGCAAGGGCAATTGCCTCTTGCTCCCCCACCTTGGATCCACCCATGAGTACATTTCTTTGATAATGCATTACTTACTATATTAGTTGTGAGTTAATTAATTTTTAGGTGCATACATAAAATTCATAGTTGCAAAAAGCAAAAAATAAAATAAAGGAAAATGTAACTCCTATATAAACATTGTCATTTTTCAGAATAAAATAAGATAATTGTGTGGACCTCTGTTTTTATACTAGTGATTTTAGCTTGTTTTCAAATGGTAATTTCTGCACGTCTTTTTCTAGAGATTTTGGTTGATCACTAACAGGAACAAATTAGAAAAAAAATCCTATCTTCTAAGCATTATAGTTGACTGATGACTATGTCCTATTTTTCTATTTTATCTGTCAGCAGCCATAGGGACCATGAGGTATATACCTTTGGAACAGAGTAAAATATACAGTGTGTTACATAAATAATTAATGCAATTTTGGCATTTGAATTTCTAGTAATTTCTTTAGTAGTTTTGAGGATACATATTCTTTTTTAACAGGAAATATGAACAAAGTATGAACATGAATATGAATGTAGCAAATTTAAATTGGCTGGTACAGCCAGGGGAGTAGTAAGGAAATAATCCAGTTTGAAGCAGGAATACATAACTCAGTCCAGAAATGACTCAGAACAGTAGGCAGCAGGAAAATGGTTAATCCTATAAACACTGATAACTATATATGTGACTGCAAACAATGCACCCAAAAAAGTTTTTATAAAAAGCTTGCGGCGGTAGCCAAAATCTTTAAATCAGATTTGATCAGGAAACAATTACCCCCCTCACCAACCGTCCCCAAAAGTAAACTTTACTTCAGATAGAATAGTCCTTTAGTGATTAAATAGATTCACAACAAACACACACTGAAATATAAAAAGCAACAAGCCATATCTTTTTTTTTATAAATTAATTTTCCAATTCTAAAAGTTGTGTAGGCATTAAATGAGTTTTTACTCAACATATGCTCAGAAGGTATCGCACCGATACTACGTTTCAATGTTAAATGTAATTTTAATGTAGCAAAATCCAAACAACTGACATACATAATCAAAACCTTACTTTAACCAGATGTAGGAAATAAACTTGCTTTTCAGAAATCACGAACGTGTCGTTTCTTTTGTTGTTCCAGTAGATGGAAAATAAAGAAATACTTGTAAATGTCTACATTGACAAAAGCCATGTCAGATCCACTAAGGTGTATTTGTGTTAATAGCAACTAACCTGTATTGTACAAAAGCATCAATCACTCCATCCAATTGTGTTGAGGATATTATAGACCGCACACAGTGAGGCATTGTTGTAGGTGTGATGGATTTGATAGAGAGTGTCTGATCATATCTTTGATATTGGAAGGAACACAGGGTACCGTCTGTCAGGCAATAGAATCATATTTTCAAGTAAACTCCTTGCTGTGCGGAATTAAATCCTTGCAGTGTTGTGATCTTTTTTAACAGTGCATATGCGCCTGCTGTTAGTTTTGACATGAACAGCAAACACATATTCTTCTCCTAGACAATGGGTTATATTCAGCGAATGGCTTTTATCTACTCAGAAAAGATCTGTTCCTGATAAGTCTATGGAGATTATTTATCACCTGAAATTTCAGATATGTTGGTCATCACAACATGAGATGTGTCCATGTGTATGAGAGAAATAGCTTATATTTCAGTTAACAAAAACAAATAAATGTGTCCAATAAACAAACACAAATAGGTGGTAATCACGCTCTCATATGGGTAAGTCCGTCTTTCTGGTTGTATCCGGCCGCCTAAGGGTTAAAGAAGAGAGTGCTGCCCTGAGTCAGCACCAGTCCATATACACTTGAGCCGGTGTTTCACCAACAGGCTCTTTCCAAGATTGCCTTCTGATGAGGAGGACTGCTTCCAGAGGATGTGGGGTTAACCATATAACCCACTGGCACATACTATAGAGCAGAGTTTGGGCTCTACCGCTGTGAGTGTATATATCACCAATACTTATTCACATATAATTTGTGAAATATATTGCACTATTGTGTTGTGTTATATTTTTATTTTTACCCATATGAGAGCGTGGTTACCATAAGGGAAAGGTATATACTCTTACTTCTTTATTTGCTCCACCTATTTGTGTTTGTTTATTGGACACATTTATTTGTTTTTGATTTGCAGCACATATTGTTTTTGTATTTTTATTTAGTGAATTGTTTATTGAGAAACTCACAGGTGTTGTAGCATTCATTTGGGTTAACGGTCACACAAACTACCTTTTTTTTGTTCACTTATATTTCAGTTAAGTTTCTAACTATTTTCTTCAATTATTATCTTATTAAAGATCAGATCATGTATTAGGTTAAAGAATATTAAACATAAAATGAATATTATAAAAGAAATATATGTCAATGCTCTCGGAACACTTGTAAGTGACAAGTTTAAGCCATTGGGACTGATCAATAGTCAGTGACCTAAAGTGTCACAAATCAGTGATCAGGCAGTATATCAATCATATACTAGAGATCAATCATATATTACATTTTATATTTTATATTAATTTTAAAATATGTTGCTACCTGCACAATATCTCTGTTCCTGTCACTGCGGCCTGCTGGCTGGGATATTCTGACACAGTAGGTCTGAGCTTTGCCTTTTCGTTAAAAGCAGAGAGCTGTGTAGTTTCCGCTCATGCTAACTGCAATATATGAAAAGTAGTGTTTCAGTAGTTGACCTTGCCACATGAAAGTGAGACGTTCCCTCCTGAAAAAGAATCTGCCTCGGTAAATGTAAGCACCCACATGACCCCGAAAAACAATGTTCCTGCTGTGCAATGCAGACCAATATACAAATGAGACAACAGCAAGTAAGCATCATAGGGCCAACAGTAATTTACAACAATTTACCGTTCTTATATTTTCTATAAAAGATAGAAAATTAACAGAAAGAAAATATATAAGATATAAAAATACAAAATAAAGTGATAAAATTATTAGTTACGGCATCGCCTTCAAAACTTTTTGGGTTTTTTTTTAAACTTTTTTTAAACCAAATATCAAGCAGATGCAAATTCAATTGGTGAGTGTGCATCAGGCCATCATGTGCAATTTTGCTCTTACTTAGCTTAGATAATGTTAGGTTTAGGAAATTGCCAGCCCCTGAAAAGCTCTGTAAGTATCAATTTAGAATTATTTGCATCCTGAACAGAGAACAGCTTATTAGAATTCTATTTGTCACACCTAAAGGATTGATCTTCTGGATAACACTTGCACTAATATAAAATTCCTGTCTACTTATCAATCACTATCTTATGAATCTGGGGCAAATGGTTATTTTGGTTGCAGCATCATCCAGCTGTGATATTTACACTTCTGAAACGTTTTCCAGCATCCCTTTCACTGCTCATATCATATCTGTCCTTGCAAGGATCCTTTCATATATCCCATTAGTGTGGGAGGAAGTTTTTGGTGTTATTGTATGTTTTCCTGCATCCTGACACATGCATCAACCCTATAATTTCACTAAACACATTCTTTATTTCCTTCTCTGGAACACATTATTCTGCATAAACCTGTTCTTTCAAGATGAATTGCAGTGGTCTGAAAGTAGCTTATGTCACTTGAGGTTTCTAGAGGGTAAGCTGTGTACAGATGCATTGTTTAAACATTTGTTCATTTTAGCCATTTACAAGTTTATGATGGCCAACATAACAGTAAGAAATTCTTGTCATGACTTTAATGCAAATGTTGATTGCATCTCAAATAAAAAAAATAAAAATCTGCATATGTTAACAATGATGTCATATGTCACTTTTATTATAAAATGATATCTAAAAATATAAAATGATATAGATAACCATTTTTGTTTTACAGTAGCATAAATTGCCCATCTAGTCTAGTTGATTTTCTACCTCTAGAAATTTCTTAAAGGCAATACACTAGCACAAAGCATATAGTTAACCAACAAAGGAACCGATCATCCGGATTTGTGGATGAAGGCAACCCTAAAGTTGCCTATGTGATTGTAGGATTAATGCTACATGGAAGTAATCGTGCATCTTTTTTAACATCATTTCTAAGGGAATGTAAGACAATTTCCAATGGCTAAAAGCTGCCAATGGCAGTGGAAGGGCTGCTGTGTTTGGTGTATGTAGCTGGTGATGAAGATCCACTACGCGCTATGTACAATGGATGTAGCTGGCAATCTAAGGATAAAAACCAGACTTGGGTCCAATATCAGACTCGATTTGTCAGAAGAGGTGAAGCACAAGCAAGCTAAAACACATCCCACCCACCTGAAAAGGTGTAACTTTCTGTATGGGCAGGCAAGTCTGGTTCAACTTATTGCGTGCCTCTACAAGTCATGTCTGGTGTCAGGTGTAGCCCTGGAATCACTTGTGCCATACAAATGCCAGTTCATCCACCTTCACATAGTGTCAAGAGCTAAGCAAGAAACTGTAAAATGTAGATTTGACTTTAACTGAATTGAACTGCTTTCAACACATATCTTCAACTTTAATTATAAGAATTCTACTGCAAAACATGCCATAGACGACAGTGCAGCTATTGACAGTTGTCTAGCAGTAAGATGCAGAACACTTAAAATGTCAGAACACAGAGGGTAACCAAAAGTGTCAATTTGCCATGATTGATTAGCAATTTTAGCTTCCACGATGAGTAGGAAGGAGAAGGTGAAGTTGTGTAGACAGTTGCATGGATACAATTCTCATTTCTAACATAAAAAACAGGCATTTCTTTTTAAAGAGGTTATTCGAGTGGTGATTTGTTCTGGCTACTTAAGTTATGACCAAGAACACAATCCTGCGATTGTCAAAGTGTTGTGGCAATATCATGCAGTAACAGAAAGCAATATATCCTGAAACACAAGCAACAAAATGCCCAATACTGTTATATTCACCCTTGAATATTGTTTCCTGAACACTGTTTAATCATTATTTTACTTGAAGAATAAAATACATAAAGAACTATTGTGTAAGTTTGAGATCACTGATAATGATTTGGAAATGTCTTGTTTACAGGGATTTGTTGGGAGCTAGTATTACGTTACAGGATAGAGAACAGAAGTCTTATCAGATCCTCTAGAGCTCTTTGCCGCACTGGAGCTAGTTGGTTGCGCGTAGGGCATGCATACTGGCAAGCAAAAGATGTGTTAATGCATCTCCGGCAAGCCAACATACTGTCGACAGGAAAGCGAGCAAATGTATAAGGGGATCCTAATGACTACCTCTCTTAACTTACAAGGGATTCATTTAAAGGGGACACTCAGCTATCGTGGCTATTAAAGTGCATATGATGACTGGACTGTCCCTTTAAGATACTCAGGTTTGAAAGTATCTCAATTTGAGGTTCTGTCAATCAACTGACATTAGAGGAACAAAAGGTTGTGTAAGAAAAGCTTGGACACAGGTTTATTAACTGAGATAAAATATATAACCACTTTTTGCCTCATTTTTTTTGTATTGCAATCTATAAAATGATTGCTATTCAATCACTTGTGACAGATTTATAAACTGCATTGAACTCAGCCCAGTATTTCCACGCCTAAACCTTCCATCTGTATTTCCACAACATGCAATGACAATTGTATTTTTGAAAATATAGAATTAAATAAATGTTTTTTTTTCTGTATTTTTAATTCACTATTGGACATTTGTAAGCTGATTCATATGAAATATTAACTATTGCAACTCCGTCAAGTCACTAAGTATAAAATCGACTTTACCCTTTAATATACAGATGCCCATTAAAATGCTGTTTGGTCATTGTGAGCACAATATAAAACATGAAGCTAATGAATCTTTTGATGTTATAATATTAAAAGTTAAAGTCCAGCCTGAGCTGCTATTGTATTTAGATAAGTAATACTTTGACTTCATGTGCGTTTATACACACCAAACATGTGCGGCGGAAGTGTTGTTTTACCACACAATAAAATTACGTCTAAAGTACAATTACGTGGGAAGCATGAAATAGCTATATTTCTTCCCATTGATTCACATAAATAACAGAGTGCATCTTCTTTGACATACCTCATTATTATCTTTTTTTTTGGTCGAAATAAAAGCTTCTTTGCTGTGTTCTATGGGGTAGAAAGCAAACATCGACAACAAAAGTACTATTTTCAGGAGAAAATGAATAATGCTGCTCTTCTAACTAGGGTTGACAAGAGAGAAAATAATTGGTGAAACAGATGGATCTACACCTGTCAGTTCCTCTGTAACAAACAAAACTGTCCCTCAACAGTTTAGTAAACTCACAAACAGAAATATACTCTATCCTCTTCTGAATACCATCTGTGAATTCAATATAAGTTACACATAAAATGTGAAAGACAGCCATTTATTTTTTTGTTCATATAAATTTAAGTTTGTAGGCAGCTAGTCATATGTGTGGCATCTATGATGCACATGTAGCATCAATAGTTGAATGTTCTTGGAGCTGTTACGAAAGCAACGTAACAGAGACAATACAGTTACACAGAAAGCATGATAGATATGGGTTGTTAATAATTAATCTCATAGTTAGATTAGGGATCCCTATAGATTATCCCTCTCCTAGTGTTCTTGCACTTTAGCAATTCCCAGATGCAGTCCTCAGTCAGATTCTGGTATGCAAAAAGTTATAAATATATTTACTAGACTTGTGCATTCGTATTCGGGCAAACATGAAAAAGTACACAAAGGGCACGTTTTCGTTGTTTAGCCCGAATACCAAACATACAAACATGGCAGTGGCAAAACGTATATGAAGATGAAGACACACAACACAAAGAATCTTCGTCTTCATTTACTAATCTCCCTGGTCCCTTCCCGATCTCGCCTACCGGATCTACACAGCATCACAGGGGTTAACGGGAGCGGAAATTCGTAGGATCGCCGTCAGGAGTTAAAGGGCTGTGCAAGCGACTTTGGTCGCCTGCAGGGGCTTCCTCTGGCATCAACCAATTGGTCGTTTGTACAGACCTTTTACTCTTGGAGTGGGGAGACCAGTAGTCTTCCCCGGCCAAGTTGCGGCACCAGGACTTTAACCCCTTAAGCACAATGAGCGGTCCCTAAACCCATTGAAAACAATGCATTTTGAGCCCATACATGTACGGGTTTTGTCATTAAGGGGTTAAAAGTCAGAGGAGGCCCCTGCCGGCGACCAATAGGGTTGCTCGTATGGACCTTTAAAATCCTGACGACAAAGCTGCTGCGTAGTGCATACCGCGTTACACCCGTATTAACCCCTTCTACAAAAAACGGTAAAAAACTAAGGAGAAAAATAAACACGTACAATGTACACGAATATTCACCCGAACAGAACACAGGAAACGGGCGAATATTCGTGGAATACAAAGATTTTTTCCCCACGAAAAGAACACGAAGAGTTGGCCAGCGCCAGAGTCTAAGATTTACACAATAACATACATGCTTGCGTTAACACACACTAACACATAATAACAAACATTCTAATATTACTTAAACACTCATGCTAACACACACACTCCCTTTTATACACACTTACACGTTCATTCTAATACATACTTACACATTCATGTTCACTCACACTTACTCATACACATTCATGCTAACACACACACTTATACATACACTGTTAATCTCTTATACATACATAGGGTACATGCATACTCACTCACTCCCTTACCCTACCCTTTTTAGCGGGTTATTGATAGTTATATTGCTCACCAGGAGTACATTTTTGCAGGTTCTGGTGACGTCCTCTCCCAGATCCTTCAATCGAGGTCAATGTCTGATTCAGTGTAAGGCACCTGCCTTAATCCACTCCCGGCCGCCTTCTTCTCCTCCCCGGCAGAAACGCCGGCACCGCACATTAGAATTTGAAGCAGCCGCTCGCGCACGCGGCCGCTTCATGAATATTTATGAAGCTGACCGCCGGCTGGATTCCGCTGCGTCGCTATGACGACGCAGGACGCGATCACGTCCCGGACGTCAGGGAACGCCCCCCCGGGCTATTTAAACCTCGAGCACAGTATCCACAGTGCTCAGTTATACTGGTCCTGTCCGTATTTCCTGAGCTCCTCCGTGAATTATATATCTGCTATATTTGCTTTGTTCCTGTCCTCCCGGTATCGACCCTGGTCTGCTAAACGGCTTCCTGTGTTTCTCTGGTTTCCTGACTCTGGCTCTTCCTGCAACTACGTGTACTTCTGGCATCCTGACCCCGGCTATCCATACCGACTACGTGTACCTCTGGCATCCTGACCCCGGCTATCCATACCGACTACGTGTACCTCTGGCATCCCGACCCTGGTCTACTAAACGGCTTCCCTCTGACCACTCGTGCTTACAGCTACACTACCAAGTGCCCTGTAACCCTCACCAGGCCCCTTGCGTGTGTTCTGTTTCTGAGCAAGTGTGTTCCAGTCCTGCACATCGGATTCCTTCTGGTAAGACGAACCTCACATTCAGTGTTACACCTACAATGTCCGCCGCGGTCCCACACTGGTCCGCTGCTGAAGGGCGGCGCTCGTACACTGCCGCACGCACGTCTCCTCTGCGTGATGACGTGCTCATGGCACGTTTGCGTAGCAACATGCACATCGGTGGGTCACGTTCACGGAGTTTGCACGACACAGTTCAAGCCGCCGTGGCACAACGACATAACTCGGTGCCTACAGTACGTGCCAACGTGGCACACCAGCAACGTCATCATCTCCCCTATTGGTTTATTGCCCGTTTTCCCGCCACTAGACCTATTTAAACGTCTCTCTGTGCCCGTTCAAAGAGTAATTTTGTTACTTGCTCTGGGTTCCTGTTAATTCGCTTTATACCTGTTTGATTGACTTCTGTGTACTGAACTGTTCGACCTGCTCTGACCTTGGGGCCCTGAATGATCTCAGTCCTCCCCTGGCCATGTGTGCTTTGGATCATATTCCTGCTGCATAACCCAACTGTGCTTGAGTTTTAGGTCACAAACTGATGGCTAAACATTCTGGTTTCATGTTTTCATCAATTATAGTAAGTCGCCTAGGTCTTGAAGCCGCAAAGCAGCCACAGACCATGACACCATAGTGTTTGATTGTTGGTATGATGTTTACTTTTTTATTGTTTGTGATTTAAACTCCTTAACAACAAATGACCATTGCAAGAAATTTTGCCATTAGCTTGTTATGTTATGTTATACTTCTTATCTGATGTTTAACCATTGTACATTGCTGCAGAATATGATGGCACTATAGAAAAATAAATTATATAAATAATAATAATAAACATAATAGGATAAATAGATTCCTTTGGTAGAGCTAGGATAAAATAAATGTGAACGGATTTAATCACATAAGATTTGATCTCTCCTGAAGTTCAAGACATTAGTTTCCAACGTTTTATGGCCATACCTGGGAACTCTCCAGGGTTTGACCCGGAGATCTCTGGATGAAGCACTGCTTCTCCGGTTCTTTGGGTCAATGCCTGAATCTTCGCGGGAACGGGGTCTTGACATACTCCACTCCCCACCCATTTCCCCTTTAAATGGTGGTGTTGCCCATGAAGTCAGCGGGAACGCCCACTGACATCAGCGGGAATGCCCACTGACATCAGCGAGAAGACCTGGCCGTGTCCCGCAAGGGAAGTCTCCGGGTAGCCAGAGCTAAGAAGTTCCCAGGAATGTTTATGGATTCCAAGTTTGCCCTTTAAAAGATATATAGTATGGTCTATATAGTGTGTAAAAGCAATGGAAAACGGAAAAATGTTGGGCAACGGGTGTTCTCTAATTTGGAATGCAAATTACTAAAAATGCTTGCTAATTTACCCATTACACTCAAAGTGAAAGACTGTGGGTTAGTGTCTTCAATCTTCAGTCAAGGTAGTGGTGCTAACTCACACTTAATCTTTGCCCAGGTTGCGCACTCCTCACCGCTTTCCAGTTCTTCTAAGTCAAACTGAGACTACCTGCACCCCCTTATTAACGCCTTATGCCTTTCTGCCCCTGTAAGGTACAGGAGAGGGGAATCACAGGATGGCTAGTCCTTCCTAGGTGTGTATATTAGGAACACATAAATATTTCACCTCCCTCATAACATTAGAGATGGTGAAGAAAATATTGTATATACTGTATATAGTGCAAATATATGTGTGTGTGTACCTACTGACATAGGTCAGCTAATGTGCTTAAATACGCTATTAAGTGTTTGCTTCAATTAGTGATTTATGTGACTTCAAACTAAGGTGAACAGATTTCCTGTTTTACAAGGTGTATTTTTCAATATATATATATATATACATATACACACAAAACTGGGCTACATTAAAGTAAACCTTTTATATATTTTATAATGTCCCAATTAGAATGGAATTGTGTCCATCATCTTTTCCACTTTAATAATTCATTTTTATCACGTGTAAGCCAAAGTATGTAGGCTGATTGACATTGCAGAGGTTACCTATTATAATTGCCATTTATTAGCATTACTTTATGTAGTGGCAAACTTTACTGAGCTAGAAAAACAATGGGAGCATCATGAAACTAATTGTAGACTTAGAATAATTATTATTAATTGATTCATATAGTAACATCTTATTCTGCAGTGCTGTTCAATGGGTAAACAGGGTGTAACAAGTACATAACATAATTTTGAATTTTTTTGAAACAAAAGGTAAGGAAGTGCCACTTATGGGGCAACTACATGCATGTAGACGGGTTATATTAGACATTTTGTACCAGGTGAGACTAAGGTCAGTTGTGCCAGGAGCAGGAGCTTTTGGTGCCCCAAAACAAAAAAAAGTTTATGTGGCTGTATTATTGAATGGTATTTATGAGGTGCCTGGGGCACATGGGGAGGATGATCCTTTTCCATTTACCGTATTTCCATTTAAGTATAAGACGCTCCCATGTATAAGATGCACCTTAATTTTGGGGGCCGAAATGTTAAAAAATATATATTACATAAACTTATTGTACTGGCTGTCTGGGCATGATATGAGTGTGATTGATGTTAGCTTCTAGCAATTGTTAGCAATCGCACTCCTATCAGGCTCAGGTAGCTAGTACATGCACATTACTTTCAGCATCCCTGTGCCCACAACACACGGATCTATGCTATCACACACACCACACATATATTCATTCATTTAATCGCTCACCTTACCTGAACTGCAGATCTGGTGCAGCTCGCAGACTTTTGTGGGGGGGCGCTTTTTCCCTCTGCGTTGCTCGAACAGGAACGGAGCGGAGTCATGTGATGTGCATTCGTGTGACTCCACTGGGTTCCTGTGCAGCCGCGACGGATCAAGAGACGCTGCTAAGCAATAGGGGTAAGCAGCAGGTCCCCTTTCCTGTCCCCTTTTCAGTAACAAAAAAATCAACCACTACTGTATAAGACACACCCAATTTTTAGACCCCAAATTTTTCTAAAAAAGTTTTTAACCACTAAAAGTAAGAAAAATGACACCCATCCCTTCTTACCTAATACATTAAAAGCACCCCTTTTTCCCTGGTAACGAGTGACATTTCAATATTTTTGTATACATGGGGATTATTTTTTCTCATTTGCAAAAGTTAAATGGAAGTACTTTATTCCTGGAGTATAGCTGGTTTGATCAATGTATCAAATTAAATTTTAATTCTTTAATCTATTTGCTGAAGATGGGCATGCTGTTCTACACAATGCTCTGTAATAATGATGAACACGAACAGTGCACAATAGATGTATCTCAGCAAGGGTTTACAATGAAAGATAATAATTCCAGCCAGCGATGGGAATATTCCTCTTCCTGCAGCGATGTCAGCTCACTTTATTTCCCAATGTAAAGCATGAGACACATTTGACAAATGCAATTACAAGCTACAGAAATAATGTTAAAATGTTTTTTAGTTAAAAAAAACATGATTTATTGTGAATACTTTCATATCAGATTATTGGCATTAATTGATATTTAATGTAACCACTACATATGAGAATGTGTTCTAAAGAATATGGCTTTTTCACCAAAGGATTATAGCTAATAATAATTACTTAAGATCCCTTTGTGTGACGTCTGAACACCTGTCCTGTCCTGAGGTAACCATCCTGGCATGATGTTTAAGTCCAGTTAAGGCGTACAGGCAGGGCCGCAATATCATGCTGGATCTGGACAATTTATGCTGCCCTTCAAATGCTGGTCCTCAAGGACTATAAGAACAGCATAGAATGTCTTCCTCAAAACATTGGGATGGACAGACTGCTTGATCATAGTGCTGTACCCATCTGAAACAATGCTGGGTCAAATTTACTGTTCGTTATGGGGAAAAGGCATGGCAATGTAATCTAAAGGAAGCTTACATTATGCTGGGGTCTAAGTCAGGCAGTAGGGGTCATTTAAAGTGAGGACTGCTAAACTACCCCAAATTAAAAACTTGCATATTAAAACAACCTCTGCAAAATTCTGCAAACTGAAATGTGCATTTTCAGCTTTATGAGCCACATTTGAAGTTGCAATTTCAACATACCAAATTTGTAAACATATGCAGATGTGCACCTTGCAACATGTGCCCCATTATTTCCAAAATAGAATAAAATAATATGGATATGAGGTGGTTTCCAATTCAGATAAATTAATATATTTCAGAGTGATTTTCTTCAGCTGCTCTAGTTGTGAGCACATCGTTATAAGCAAATTTGTGAAAAATGTATTTCAGTGCAGGTAACAATACATCAGAGGAAAAATATGGCGCAACAAACAAAATAGCCAAAAAGGCTCTGGTCTTTGAAGGTGCGAAGGGGTTAAAGAGTACTCATCAGCATTTGTTTAGATGCATCCTTTGTTTAAAAGATTACTATTGACTTATACGCATGGAAAACGGTTTGGTCCAGGGGCATAACTGTGCCATCATTGCCCCCAAACAGCTTGTTTGTGCCCCGTCCTTCCAACACTCACTCTGGCACACATATGTAAATACACTTACACAAGTCACACACACACTAACATTAGTGACTCTATGTATGCATGTAAAGATGGGGTGTCCCTGTCACCTTGATGGTACCTTTTTTTTCTTAATCCTCTGTTGCTCACACAACACCTTTATAGCCACCATGTCCAGACAGTCCCAGCCAATCATCTTCTGAGTTTTTGTCCAATCCTCCTTAGGAAGGCACAATCTTGTACCTGCACCAGCTGCCTGTAGAGATCACTCTTGTCCAAGAAATTATATTGCCCCCACAGTGAAATTGATGGTCCTCAGGGCAAATTCAGGGTGGGTCTCTGGAATGTTGATATTGTCTCCTGCAATCCTTTTGTTGTAGGAGAAACACACGCTTGTCTCCAGCCCAGATACTATCTCCTGCAGTACTTTTGTTGTAGGAGATTGTAGATTGAATCTCCCGTTTGTTTTTCCGACATGGTAGAGAGCTAGCCCTTTGATGTAGTGGCAGTTCCTGGACATTTGGGTTTTGCCCCTAGTGTAATTCCTTGAAACTGGTTTACTCAAGAGGAACCCCACTGTGTTGGGAGCCAGCTATTGTCCTTGGAGATTAATAATTGACTTATATTTGTTACAATGTGTGACATCACAGAAACATAATGTGCACATACCCCCCTCCCAAATATTTCCTGTCACAGAAAAATAATGTATAGATACCTTCCTCCAAAAAAATATTTCCTTTCACAGAAACATAATGTGCACCCACCTTAGTTCCTTAGTTTACTTTTATCAGTGCAGGCAGAAGTAGGGACATAAGGCTTTCTCCTCCAAGTCCACAGACAGCGAGCTTGCACAGGCCGGACAGTCTGCGGATGCTGCCAGACTCCTTTCACTATATACTGAGGCACGCACTGACGGTGGTACAACATAACACCTATCACTATATACTGAGGCAAACATTGACGGGGGCCAGACATTGACAATAATGCAGCATAACCCCTATCACTATATACTAAGCAAAACATTGATGTGGTGTAGGCCTATCACTTCAGTGTCTGGCTTAGTATATACTAGGATGCACCGAACAATGAAAATTCCTGCCGGCGAAACCGAAAATAAACCCCCAACCTTTAAAAAAAAAAACAAAAAAAAAAAACAAAATTTTATTAAAAGTTAACACCACCCAAAATCTAGACCAAAAAATTCAAACAACAATGCTTAATACTATATATATACTATAATATATATATATATATATAAATGATTGTTAACAGCAATAACAATCCTATTATGCCTAGGCATACCCAGATTCCAGCATGTACTGGGTGACTTAGCATTATAGGAGTGTGATTGCTGACAGCTATTCCACTTTTTTGTTTTACCCTGTCTGTAATCAGCATCGTTGCTGGCTGCCCTGCTTAATTAATTAATTAATTTCCAGGTATTTCACTTTTTTGCCCTATCCTGTCTGTAATCAGCATCGTTGCTGGCTGCCCTGCTTAATTAAGTAATTTTCCAGGTATTCCACTTTTTTGCTTTACCCCCAACTGTAATCAGCATCATTGCTGGCTGCTCGGCTTAATTAATTAATTGTCCAGGTATTTCACATTTTGCCTTACCCTGTCTGTAATCAGCAATGTTGCTGGCTGCCCTGCTTAATTGGGGATTAATCTAGCCTTGGTGCAGTATTAATCTAAATTTTATTAAAGACAGGAGGCGAGTATTTTGCATAACCTTCTTTACTGAATAACCTCCAGCAGCAAAGGAGTTAACAACCATCATAAAAAGAACCAATCAAAACAGACATGACTCTATATCAGTCCCAACATCCAGCAACTCCTCCTCTTTCTTTGCGGTGACGCCGAACAGGAAGGGCAAGCCACCGAACAGCCGGAGATAGGAACAGAAACCGCAGAACCAACAGGAAATCCGCCGGGAAACAGGACCTTGGATCCGGAATACTCAAAGAGTAGCAGAACGGCCTGGAAAATAAAAGCAAAGTGACAATACCAGGCACAAAATAGACATCCCCAACAAACCGTAAAACACAGCGGAGCAGGGACAAATCGAGACATTCCCCCCAAAACAAATAGGGAGGGCATAGAAAAGGGGGGGAAATACTCGCCTCCTGTCTTTAATAAAATTTAGATTAATACTGCACCAAGGCTAGATTAATCCCCAATTTTACAGCAAGACAGGAGGCTTCATATTTTGCAATTTTAACGCCGCAACAGAGCGCAGGAAGCATGCGGCTGAGGGCGAAAATAAAAGGTACGAAAAGTGGACTCCCGGGACCAATCTGCAGCCGAAAGGACATCGGACAGAGAACTCCCGAGAGACAAAGCCGCCGAGGCGGCCGCACCCCGAACCGAATGAGCCCCAAACGAAGGCTCAACTCCAGCCAGGCCAAGGATCCATCGAATCCACCTGGCCAAAGTCGGAGCAGAAACAGGACGAAACGGACGGACATAGGAAATAAATAGCGGACCTGAGGAAGAGCTACGGAAGGGCCGAGACGCGCAAAGGTAAGCCTTAACAGCCTGAGCAACGCAAAGTCTAGGTCTATCGGGGAAGTAAGGGTACGACACAGAGACCGAATTAGACTTAGTCCGACGCGAAACGGAGACGGAAACCCCTACCGGTGAAAAGGAAAAAGAGTCCACGTCAAAAGCCCGGACATCGGAAACCCGACGAAAGGAAACCAGACACAACAACAGAGCGGTCTTAGCAGAGAGCTGACGTAAAGACAAGCAGGAATTATCTGGCCATGCCTCAAGGAAGTCTAGAACTCTCGAGACATCCCAAAAGGCGGAATAGCGCGCCGAAGGGGGGCGAGAAATACGGATCCCTCGGAGAAGGCGACACACAGAGGGATCCTACCGACGCCTAGACCAGCAACAGGAACGTGGGCTGCAGAGATAGCCGACCGGAACAAATTAATGGACCGATAAGACTTACCCTGAGAATAAAGGTACGCAAAAAAGTTAAGTACAGCTACAACAGGAGCCGTAACGGGATCGAAATTGTGTTGCAAACACCAGCGACACCACACACCCCAGGCCAGGAGATAGGACTTCCGAGTTCCAGGGGCCCAAGAGCCCCAAAGCAATTCCCTAGCCGTTGCCGATAGGCCCGGCACATTCCAGGATCCCCTGAAACCAGCCAAGCCACTAGTGCCAGGTGGTCCTGAAGAATCAGGGGATGAGGGTTCCCCTCCGGGTCCAGGATCAGGTCCGGAGAGGAGGGGAGGAGAAGAGGGTCCTCGCAGGACAACTCCAGCAGCAACGGGAACCACGGCTGAGTCCTCCAAAGCGGAGTGATCACAAGAACCGTAACTCCCTGCCTGGAGAGGTAGTGGAGCGTGCGCAGAATCATGGAGAATGGGGGAAATGCATAGGCGCCCAGAGGGGGCCAGGTCTGGAGGAAGGCGTCCGCCGCCAGGGAGAGAGGGTCCGGAAGCCAGCTGAAGAAATCTTCCGTCTGGCGGTTCATCCTGGAGGCAAAGAGGTCCAGGTGAAAAGGACCCCGGGAGTGATCCAGGGACAGAAACACCCCCCGAAGAAGACGCCAGTCGCTGGCATCCCTCCAATTGCGCGAAAACCAATCCGCCACTAAATTGTCTTTGCCGGGCAGGTACTCCGCCCGAATGGACAGGTGATTGTCCAGACAATACTGATAGAGCTCTTTGGTGAGCTCCGTCAGGAGTCGAGACCTTGTGCCTCCAAGCCGGTTGATGTACCAAACCGCGGACACGTTGTCCATGCGGAGGACAAGGGAACAATGAGTGACAGCCTTGGTAAAGCTGCGGACGGCAAAAGAACCCGCTATGAGTTCTAAACAATTTATGTGGAGACCGCGTTCGTCCTCTGACCAGAGACCTCCCGTCGCCGTGTCGTCGCACACCGCACCCCAGCCAAGCAGGCTGGCGTCCGACTCTAGGACGAGATCTGGAGCCGAGCCAAAAATGGCCCGCCCATTCCAGGCGTCCATGTGGGAGAGCCACCAGCGAAGCTCCAGCCGCGCCTCGTCGGAAAGGGGAACGAAAAGGTCGTAGGAACCCGACGTCCGAAGATACCGAGTCTTCAACCTCTGAAGAGCCCGGTAGTGCAAGGGACCGGGAAATATGGCCTGAATGGAGGCCGATAAAAGACCTATGACGCACGCCAGTGACCTGAGGGAGACAGATGGAGATCGAAGAATTTTCCGAATCTCCTTTTTTAAAGCCAGAACCTTGTCCCGTGGCAAGCGAAGCATTGCCGCAACAGAATCTACGGTGAATCCAAGGAACTGGATGGACTGTGTAGGGACGAGGACCGACTTGGTCTCGTTGATTATAAACCCGAGGTCCTGAAATAGCCGGACTGCCAGGGTCGTGTCGCGAATGAGAGAGTCTTTGTCGGGAGCCATGAGGAGCAAATCGTCCAGATAAACGATGCACTGAACGCCGCGAGGGCGAAGGAACTCCATGACCGGCTTCAGAAGCTTCGTGAAGCACCACGGAGCTGAGCTGAGGCCGAACGGGAGACAGGTAAATTGCCAGAGGAGGTCCTTCCAACGAAACTGGAGATATCTCCTGTGTTCCGAGTGGACCGGAATCGTCAGATAAGCGTCTTTTAAATCCAACCGCGTGAACCAATCGTTCTCGCGGAGTAGATCCCGCAAAAGATGGATACCCTCCATCTTGAAGTGACGGTAAACTACTAGAGTGTTCAGGGAACGGAGATTTATAACGGGGCGGAACTCCCCGGACTTCTTTGTCACCAGAAAGATATTGCTGATGAAACAAGGAGGGCCGCGGGCCCGCTCTATAGCTCCCTTCACGCGCAGGGAGGCCAGCTCCGCATGGATAAGGTCTCTGGAGCTGCACGGCAAGCGCGGGGAAAAGGGAGGGGCGACCTGACAAGGAGGAGAAACAAACTCTAAGCGAAACCCCGCTACTGTCTCTAGCACCCAAGGGTCTGATGTGAGCGCCGCCCATGCGTGGGAAAAATGTGCTAGCCTGCCCGCTACCGGAATAAGGGGAAAAGGCGTACAAACTCTTACCTGCCGAAGTCTTCCCTCGGTAGGTGGAGGAACCTCTGCCTCTGAAGGAACCGCGGGAAAATGGGGTGCGGTCTTGAGACCGGTAGGTCGAGGAGGCGTGAGGAAACTGGGGCCTGGAGCCGAAGGCAACTCTGCTGGTGGCACGACCCCTCTGCCGACCAGCTCTGTAGGAAAAACGGTCCCCTTGACGGAACACCCGTTTCATGGAGGAACGAGCCTTGTTCAGCGAAGTGAAGACATTCACATGCTGGCTGAGATTCTTCATAAACTTCTCCCCGAAGAGAAGGCCATTCGCTTCGGGGCCCAGTTCCTTGGGAGCCAAGTCAGCGAGTTTCGCATCCAACTTAAAAAGAGCGGCCTTCCGCCGTTCCGCAGATATGGCACAATTAGCATTTCCGATGAGGCAGAAAGCTCTCTGGATCCATTCACGGACCAGGTGGGCATCTAGAGGGGTGCCCGCTGTCAAGGCCTCGTCGGCCATCTGGAAGACTTGAGCCATTGGGCCGGTAGTGTCCAACAACTTATCCTGCGCCGCCCGTAAGCCTTGCTCGATGCCCTTTCTGGGGTCACGTCCAGTGCCAGAGAGGAAAGTTATAAACGACTGGTCGAACTCTGGGGTGTTCGACACCTTCTCAGGCAAAGTGGGTCTTGGGCATTCAGACCGTAAACGCTGGCGAACCTCCTTATCCAAGGGGCGTCTAAGCCAGAAACGCATAAATTCCGCTATATGGGCGGACGGAGTCCACTCAGCCGAACGTGGATGACGAAGAGCCCGTGGGTCAAAAAGCGGGCAACCTAGTGCGTCTGATACCTCGAACGGTTCGTCCGGTCCTGAGGTGGAAGCTTTAGGGCGGTCAGGAGACGGATCCCGGCCAAAATCAAAAAATGGAGACTCAAAAATGGAGGAACCAGCCTGGTATTCGTCCAGAACCTCAAAATCATTCGCCGGGTCCCTGGTAGGAGAATCGGCAGGATCAGGAGCCATGGACAAAGGGGCAACAGCGGACTTCTGAAGTGGGGCTTTGCCCTTGCCCGATGTCAAGGAGACATCTCCCCTGGAGCGTTTGCGAGAGACTTCCTGTTCTGGAGAGTCTTCAGCATCCGAGTCCTCGCCCCTCGGTAGGGATGACACAGTCTGTGTCTGACGGGCTGCTTGTGTCTCTGCTAAGGCATTTGGTAGAGCCGCAGTCAGGGCTGAGCGAAGCCAAGCTTGAAGGGCCGCCGGTAGTGGTGTCTCAAAATCATCTGCCATGTTTCCAGGAGTTGTATTCTGGAAAACACAAAGTAAGGGATTTGGTGAGATAGAGCGGCAGTGATGAGCAAATAGAGAAAAGTGGGGTTCGCCCACTAGGCAGCCACACCATGTAATGGCTCAGGGGTTCACCCTGAGACGAAAGCAGAGGCAATATAAAGGTGGAGAGGGAATCCCTCAGGAACCACCGACATGGGGCCCGGGTAGGGCCAATCAATGTAGAGGGGGCTACCCTCAATAAATATACAGAGGGGATTGCCCTCAAATAAAGCAGGGATACACCCTGTGACTCAGGCAGGACTCAGAGCAGGACTGCAGTAGGATAGAAATTTATTTATTTATTTATTTTTTTATTATTTTATAATTAATTAAAACAAATATGCAACACAAGCAAGAAAATGGCAGAAAACGGCACCAAATAGCAGAGCATCCAAAGCAGAGACCCTGCAACAGTGACAAAACACTTGAAGCAGGGCCCAGCAGCTGACAAAATGGAGGCCGCAATAAGAAAAATGGAGGACATAGCAAATGGCCGCTACACGAGGGCGGTGAACGGCACCGCTCCGTGAGCAGGAGACGCGCTCGCGGAGAAATCAAACTGATCTCTCCGCGAGCCGTCACCCGGCCGAGATCTAAACGCGAGCGGTGTACTGCACCGCGAGATAGAACTAACGATACGCGGCGGGTCTTCCAAGAAGGAAAAACCGCCGCGTGAACCAGCGAGTAGAAGATCCGCGAGGTGCGCGGCAGAGAAAAAGCGTGCGAAACCGCCGCGGCTCTCTGCAGCGGCCGTTCAGAGAGCTACGCAGCAGAGAAACGGAACCGCGGCAGCAAACGAAAAACACACAAGTAAAATAAAATACTAGAAAATGAGTTTAATAAATAATAAAGAAACAAAATACGGGAAACAGGCCTATACAAGAAAAAAGTCGTCAAAAGAATGACGAATTAAAGGATAAACAGAAAGGTATAGAAATAAAAGGAACAGGCCAACCCAGAGAAATATGATATATAAAAGTAATATAATAATAAATATCTCAAAAGAGAAAACCGTAATTGGAAATTGCTCACCTGGAGGTCAAGCAGCAAAGAAAGAGGAGGAGTTGCTAGATGTTGGGACTGATATAGAGTCATGTCTGTTTTGATTGGTTCTTTTATGATGGTTGTTAACTCCTTTGCTGCTGGAGGTTATACAGTAAAGAAGGTTATGCAAAATATGAAGCCTCCTGTCTTGCTGTAAAATTAAGTAATTTTCCAGGTATTCCACTTTTTTGCCTTACCCCATCTGTAATCAGCATCATTGCTGGCTGCCCTGCTTAATTAATTAATTGTCCAGGTATTCCAGTTTTTTCCCTTACCCTGTCTGTAATCAGACACTCCTAACAATCTCTAAGTCTTATTCCCACCTCCTCTCACTCATTCCAGAAACTGCAATAATATTGTCCACATACCCCGCTGCTTCTACCCCCTTTTACATTTGCATGTTCTGTGTAAAAATGCTTTACACGACCAATCTCCCATCACTTCACTAACACCTCTCCCCTCTGTCAGTTCTTCACTGGCTGCCTGTGCGCTTCAGGATTCATTTCAAGATCCTGACTCTTACTTTCAAAGCCCTTCACAGTGGTTCCCCTACATACATCTCCTCACTCATCTCTAAATACACTCCTAACTGATTTCTCAATTCATCGAATGATCTCCTTCTATCCTCTCCTCTGACTCCTAGCTCTCATGCGCACCTACGAGATTTCTCAAGGGCTGCCCCTTTCCTCCGGAATGCCCTCCCCCGGCGTATCCATCTACCCCCCTGCCTTCGGTCCTTCAAAAAATCTCTCAAGACCCACTTCTTTAAGTATGAGCTAAACAAACTTATTTTCCTTTAGTTCACCTTTCCTAGTCCCTCTTGTAAGGACTTACCTGCCTCTCCGGTCCCGCTCCGTGGCCGCTCTCGCAACGCTTCCTCCTCAGGGGGCTTCCCGGGCAGCAAGTACCACCGCTACCCGGTCGACATCTTCAAACTTGTAGCACAGCCAAAATGTGGTCAAAACTTAATATTGCAAGTTACATTCGTAAAGTGCTCTTATAACCTCGGGTGACCTCTTCATGCAGGACACGCCTCCAGCTTTCCCTATTTAACCCTGGACTTCCTCTTCTGGGTCACCCTTGGTTGGTGAATTCTGCTGTTTGCCTGTGTGAGTTACTGTGACTGATTTATTCGTTTGACCCGACTTGCTGACTTCGTTCCTGTTTACTGATTTGGCTCCTGTTCTCTGATCGTTTGGTATCGACTTGACTTGTTTGACTACTGGTTATACCTGATTCTCGGTTCCTGCTCTCCTGGTTCCTGTTTGCCTGGCTCACTCTGCCATCCGGGGTCCTTCTCATCCAATCGTTACACCTCTCCTGCAATACTTACACTAGCATGGCTGGTCCATCCCTAACTTTGGCACTTTTACCTTTTACCTATTGTGTAATACACCCTAATTTCCTCTAGATTTTAAGATCCTTTGAGCAGGGCCCTCCTATCCAAGTCTAATAAAAATCCCAGGGTGGTCCATCTTAAATAAAAAAAAAATAGAAAAATTGGATCTACACCTCATGCCCCTACTACTAGATATTTAAAATGTTTACAAATTGTTGCTTGTTCCCCAAACCTAATGGTGTTAAATAACTAGTAGTATATACGGAAGCATTTTGAACCCCCTCCCTAAACAAAAACCTATGCATGTGGAGTATTTGGCCTTTTTGCAGAAGTGGTACCTATCCCGTGAAAGAAATCTTAACATGTTAAAATGTTTTTTTTCTTCAACGTTTTTAGGATTTTGGTTCTAGCACTGAATTATAAATGTGTATATGTGTATAAAGTTTTAAAGGACAGCGCTCCTTGTTCTGGAAGAAAACAATATGCATTTGCGTAAGTAAAAACAGAAAAAGGGGAACCAATGGCAAAACAGCAGATATTTATGGTATGAAATACCACAGGACATGAAGAGGTTTCATGTCAAACAGAATACAAACTAATTATCATAAACATCATTGTCATCTTTTATATCACTTACCCTTTGAATTTCCCTGGAGAAAAATTGACTTATAGTATCAACATGACAGAAGGAAAAGTAGTAAGCCCAACTAAAAATACTGTTTTTTACATCTCTCTCAGAAA